>NW_020769375.1:1004546-1038120 GCF_900518735.1 Pseudonaja textilis | reverse complement strand
TATTCTATTCTATTCTATTCTATTCTATTCTATTCTATTCTATTCTACAGATAGACTCTCCCTTACCACCATTTGTTTAGTGGCCATTCAAAGTTACAACAACGTTGAAAAAAGCAACTCATGGTGGTTGCAGCATCCTCATAGTCACGACTCACGAGATCAAAATCCAGATGCTTGGCAACTGACTCATATTTATGACGGTTGCAGTGTCCCAGGGTCAATGGGGAAGCTAGATTCACTTAACAACTGGGTTACTAACTTAACAATTCCAATGATTCACTTGACTAAAACAACAAAGAATGGTTGCAGGAACTGGGCTTGGCTAGTCTAGGGAAGAGAAGGACCAGGAAGACCAGAGAACAGTCTTCTAATATTTGAGGGGCTGCCACAGAGAGGAGGAAGGGGTCAAGCTATTCTCCAAAGCATCTGAAGGCCAGACATGGAATAATGGAGGGAAACTGAACAAGGAGAGATTCAACCTGGAAATAAGGAGAAATTTTCTGACTGTGAGAACAATCAACCCATGGAACAGAAGTTGCCTTTGGAAGTTGTGGGAGCTTCATCACTGGAGCCTTTCAAGGGGAGATTGGACTGCCATCTGTCAGAAATGGTGTAGGGTCTCCTGCTTGGGCAGGGGGATTGGATCAGATGACCTACAAGATCCCTTCCAACTCTGTTAAGTCTATTAAAGTACTGAATGACTACCTGTATGTCTTTTGCAAGGAAGAAGATTCAGTTCTGACACTTTCTCCTTCTGGTCTCTTATTTGCAGAGCTTAAACATCTAGGGCAAAGTTCCCTGTAAAATATTCCCACCCTCCCTCCTTTTCAATCTTTTGTTTTTAAATGTAAAAGCCCCACCCTTACCTGTTAGTACTTTGTACTCTTTTAAACTCGAAGCGAACATTCTGTGCAGTTGGTGCTAGATACTTTGGCAAAGCTCATGTTGATATACAGGGACCGCCTGTTGGCAGGAGGAGGGTGTCCAGGTTGATCCATGATTCTTAAGCCGTGGTGTTCCCCTTCTCCTGCTGTGTAACACCTTTTCCTCACTGGGTAAACAGAAGAGAACCTGCGGCAGCTTAATTGCCAGGGCCAGATAGGATCCTGCTTCCTGCTTCCTTTTTCGGAATGCGGGGAGGTCAGAAAGATTCTTTTTCTGTAATGCAGGAATTCATGTTTGGGAGTTTGGTCATCCTTTCCCAGAAAAAAAAAAGTGTTTAAATACATATATAATAATAAAATTGTGTGTGTGTGTGTGTGAAAGTCATAATAGTCAAATACAGTTTAATAAATATTTTAAAAGATATAGATAGATGATAGATAGAGGATAGATCAATAGATTGATAGATAAATAGTCAGTCAGACAGACGGACAGATAGATGTAGATAGATGATAGACAGAAATAGACAGATGTAGATGGATGATAGATAGAAATAGATCGACATGTAGATAGATAGATGATAGATTATATAGATAGACAGACAGAAATAAGATGTAGATAGATGATAGACAGTCAGACAGATAGAAATAGACAGTCAGACAGGTAGTTGATATATAAATAGATGAACAATTATTAAACAAATGGATATTAGTTGAGAACTATCTGCACCTCTTAAAAATCACCATGTATTTTTCAGGCCTTCATGGAAATGTGAAAACTTTACTTAGGGTTGGGGAAACGGCTTAGGTAGCCAGGTTTTGCCAAATAGTTGTGGCATTGTATAATATATCATGAGGTTTTGGGAAAACCATTGTTTATGGCTCTTTTTATCATTTTGGTTCTGTGGGTTTTAATTCCAGAGTTATATCTGCAGCTCGTGGGGTTAGGGGTGGGAGGAAGGAGGATGAGGGAAACTGTATAACTCAAGCAGGCAAACTTTGCCATCAATAAATAATGTACAATTTTGTTTCGTTGGTTTCCAGAGTTACATTTGCAAACGGAGAGGCTGCATAAATCAAGCAAGCAAGCATGTAAATAAATGCATTCTGCAGTCAGCGTTTTACTGTTTAATTGATGAGTTGATTAAACTTTGTGTGCAGTGTTGGCAACCGCAGTGTTGCCTAACCATGCGAAACAATATCGTAGTTAATCCTATCTGGACAACATGGAACTCTTGAAACGTGTCATTCTGCAGTTCTCCCAAGTTTCTCCTGATGTTTTTGGTCTTGAGTTTCTTCCTTGTTGCTGTCCCAGCAGCAATTCCTGAACAGACTGTAGTATTTTGGATGGAACTTCCTGAAAATGTTTGCTTCCAAAGGCACTAGTCCTTATGAAAGACTGCAAGATTGCCTGCAGAACTCTTAGGTTCCAGAAGGAAGGCTGTATAATTCCAGTTATGTTGACTACAAATTATTTTTCTCTCCTTTGCAAGAGGACCTAGATTGGCTCCCCATTCTATATTTCCCCTCGAGTGCCATTCTTTCGGTGCAACAGCTCGTTTTGGTATTAGTTTCATTTCTGGCTTCTTGCAAACAATATTCTGACCCCGAAAAAATAATAATAATCTTGCTTCCTCATCCTTTGCCGTCACAGTCCTGCCTACATGCAAATATTTCTGCAGAAGCATTGATGAAGAGCCATGGTGGCACAGTGGTTAGAATGCAGTACTGCAGGCTAACTCTGCCCATTGCCAAGTGTTTGATCCTGACTGGCTCAAGGTTGACTCGGCCTTCCTTCCTTCTGAGGTCGGTAAAATGAGGGCCCAGATTGCTGGGGGGCAATAAGCTGACTCTGTAAACTGCTTGGAGAGGGCTGCAAAGCAGTGGCCCCCATCTTTTTGGGCACCAGGGACTGGTTCTTTGGAGAAGGGTTTAACTGTGGATAGGAGAGGATGTAGTTTCCGTGCTGCCTGCATCCCATGGATGGAGCTTCCCTGGTTTGCACGGCACAGTTTCTGGCATGCTAAGGATTGGTGCCAGTCCCTGGACTGAGGGCTGTGCACTCCTGCTGTAAAGCACTATAAAGGAGTATATAAGACCAAGTGCTATTTTCTTTGTAGCCCATGGGAACTCCTTCAGTTCCCCAGAAGTAGTAACGGTCTGAGGCCTGAAGACGTTGCCTTCCTTTTGCAGATCTTCCAAACCTCATCCTTACTTTTGGTCTTTGATTAGTATAAGATAAGTCCTGTAAGAGTTGTCTGTCCTTTTTTGGTTGAGAATAATGAAACGGAGGAAATGTAAAAAGCCCTCAATAACTTAGTCTCCCTTTTTATTGCTTTAATATCACTTTTATGAGATAAAAAACACTCAGATCGAGATAAAAGAAGGCTTCATATTAATGCTATAAACCAAGAAGGGAAAGTGAGATGCAGGGTATAAAGTAGAACAATGTAACAACGGAGTAATTAAGGTGAAGCTAGAATGATATCCTTATCTATATATATAAAAGTGAAATGCCACTCATACACCATTACAAAATCTCCAGAGCCGTAAAACCTACCAACTTGAAATTTGGCACATATGTTCCTCTTGGCTTCTAGGGGCTCACTAAGAAAGGATTTTTTGAATGACCATCAGAGCATTAGTATTTCCTGTATTATTAACATGCTCTGATGCTAAGGAGTTCTACTCCCCTTCCCCACCTGAAAAGAAATCTGTTCCAAATGCAAAACACAAGCAGAGGAGTTTCATTTTCAGTTTTAGTTCCACAGCACCAAGCAGCTTTAGTACAGAACAGTTGAGCTCAGCCACACCCAGGCTCCTTGCTGTCTCCTTGCTCACACAACAAATACTGTTTCAGTTTCCAAACAGCCCTCAACTCTCTCACACACTGATAGGACGCTAGCCAGATGCATACCAATGGATGCTGGTAGGCAGAGGCAGAATTTTTTTCTCCTTATTTTCCTCCCCCCAAAATAAGCCTGACCCCATAGTTCTGTAGCAAAGCACGGGTATCGAGCTAGTGTAATATGGGAATCCATCTAATATACTTCTTTATTTATGATCAAACCTCCTCTGCAACTGTAACAGAAAATGCGAACTCTGATGCAGAGAACATTCATATTCATCTGGGTTATCTGCTGGCAGGTTCTCCCTGCAACCGCACTGAACGTTTGCAACCACAACAGTCACAGCCTCTTGTTCCAATAATTTTCTGCAAGATAGTCTTTTGCATGAGCTTTATCACAGATCTTGTGGAGAGCACCATGGAGGGTTGAGTCAGGAGAAATAAATCTATCTGCACCAGTTTGCTTGCGTTGACTCCAGTGACCTCCTTTTGGTAGGTCTACTTCGCTTCAGTGCATAGAACCTAGAATCAAAGGGCTCACAAAAAAAAAGCTCATGAGTTAATTAGGGCATCCGTGGGAACCCTGACACTGCAAAGGGAATTTGGAGGTCTAGTCCATGCCCCCCCTCCCCCACCCAAGGCAGGACACCTTATACCAGGGGTGTCAAACTCTATTTCATTGAGGGCCGCCTCAGAGTTGTGTTTGACATTGGGCGCCAGGGTGGGCGTGGCCAGCTTGATGTCACTCTTGTCGGCGGGTGCCTGTAGCGGGCTCCCGAGCTCCGTTTTCAGCCACAATGGCCTCCTGCAGCCCTCTACCAGCGAAAACAGAGCCGCACAGCCCTCCCAAGCTACATTTACATTGGGAGAGATACGTGGGCTGGTCCTTTGCTTTTTCAAAGGTGACCCTGTGGCCAAGATCTAAGCACCCCACGGGCCAGATCTGCCCCCCCAACATTTAATTTGACACCCCGGCCTTATACCATTCTGGACAAATAGTTATCTAGTCTATTTTTTCAAAACTTCCAGTGTTGGAGCACCCCCAGCTCCTGGAGGCAAAGCCGATTAACTGGCTTCGATTAATTGTTCTCACTGTCAGAAAAAATCTCCTCCTTTCTACTTTGGGTCTCTCTGTAATAAGTTCGCACCCGTTACTTCTTGCCCTGCCTTCTGCTGCTTTGGAGACCAAGTCCATCTTTGGTTGTGTTCTGTGAGAACAATGACATGATTTGACATTTGAGGTCTTCGATTTCACCTTTGCCTTTTACTTGCTTTGCTGGAAATACATTCTCCATGGATCATTAATTTGCTTTCTACAAGCAGCTGATGGAGCAGAAAACTGTAGGTGGCTTTTTGCCCGGCAGTCCGGAGTCCACCTCTGACTGGTCCTCGAGCAAGTTATTATTTTCTTTCTGTATCCCCACTATACCTTCAGACATGCATGGCATAGTTTAGACCAGGGGTGTCAAACTCAATTTTATTGAGGGCCACATAAGGGTTGTGTTTGGCCAGGGTGGGTGTGGTCAGAGTGGGTGTGGCCAGCTTGATATCACTCATGTCAGGGGCGCCTATGGTGACCCAAGTGATCTGCTAGCAAAAACGGGCTCCCGACGCTCACGGAGCATTTTAGGCTGGGATGGCCTCCTGCATTCCTCTGCCAGCGAAAACAGAGCTTGGGTGGGCCCTACACGGTGCGGGTCCTTCGCTATTTCCATGGCAGCCCCGTGGGCCGGATCTAAGCACCCTAAGGACCGAATCCAGCCTGTGGGCCTTGAGTTTGACACTCCTGTTTAAGATGCACCTTCACCTTCCCGAAAATTAACCTTTGAGCGTTTGGGTAGAAAGACCTCAAGTGCCAATGGTCTGTGGAATGGACTTCAGGTCAGAATTTAAGTGAGTCTGGTCCTATTTTACAACTTTTCTTGCCACAGTTGTAAATGTGAATCATTGCCATTGATATGTCAGCCACCCGGTTGTTAAGTGAATCTGGCTTCACCCCATTGGCTTTGCTTGTCGGAAAGTCGCAAAAGGGGAAATCATGTGACCTTGGGACACAGCCACGGTCATAAATATGAACCCGTTGCCAATTGTCTGAATTTGGATCCCGTGATCATGGGGATGCTGCAAAGGTGATAACTTTGAAAGGCATGCAATTCAGCTGGGTGACTTTTGGGCCAGTCCCTATCTCTCATCCCAGCCTATCATCTAGGGTTCTTGTGGTGGGAAAAATAGAAGGAAGAAGTATAAGGTAAGGTGGTTTATTTATAAAAAAAACAATAAAGAAGAGATAAAAATAAAATTTAAAAATTCCCAAGGGTAAATTTAAGACCATTGCATTCCATAAAAGTCTCCACGAATATGGGAGAAGTCCCACGTTTGTCTGTTTGCCTGTTTTAGCAAGCATTTATAGTGCCGCAATCCAAAATAAAAACCCTGTTGCTTTGAATAAGTATTGCGTGAATTATCGACTTTGCAACTCAGGATCCCCAAATCTCATGGCAAGTAGCCCAATTCTGTTTAGTAGCTCATTGGGTATTGGAGTGTCCCAAGGAGAATCACCAAGTATCGGAGCCAGTGGTCCATTTCAATTTTTTTTTACCATCTGTTCAGTGGTCGTGGCTTGGTTTGCACACTTTGCACAAGTGCACACTCTTTGCACATGAGTACGTGCTAAATGCGCACTTTGCACAGGTGCAGAAGCTGTCCAACTCGCCTCTTGCAAGCTTGCACTCTCCCTGTTGCTTCAGCAGCTGCCGCGTGGCACTCAAAGCAAGACATAAAGGTTAGTATGGGATCTCAGGTGGGCAGGTGGGCCCAACAGCAGAGCGATGGTTCAGTCTCTACTGCTCATCGGTGCTACCGGCTCGGCTGAACCGGGCCGAACCAGTAGAATACCACCGATTGGGGCATGCAATCAGCATTGTTTCCTCTTTACGACTGCATATTACTGGATTTTATAAGTCTTTTGTGAAGCTTTATAGCTCCTATATTTTATACCTTGCATCTGAATGACTGTCGTGAATCTTGTCTATGGGGCTGTAATTGTATTAAAGTTGATTCATTGATCAAGTAATCAGTCTGTCACCCCAGCCATTTTAGTGCTCATGACACATTTAGAATTTGAAATATTCTTACTGTCTCTACTATTTTTGGATCATTTTAGAATAGAATAACAAGAGTTGGAATGGACCTTGGAGGTCTTCTAGTCCAACCCCCTGCTTAGGCAGGAAACCCTACACCACTTCAGACAAAGGGTTGTCCAATCTCTTCTTAAAAACTTTCAGTTTTGGAGCATTTACAACTTCTAGAGGCAAGTTGTTCCACTGATTAGTTGTTCTAAGTGTCAGGAAATTTCTCCTTAGTTCTATGCTGTTTCTCTCCTTGATTAGTTTCCACCCATTGCCCATTTTAAACCATTTCAAGAATATTTCAGGCTTTGGGCAACCTGGCGTTGCAAGATGGAGATTGTGTCTCAACAAATGACAATTCAATTACAGATAGTTTTTGACTTAAACCACAATTAGATGATAAATTCTTTTGTTAAGTCAGGTGGCGGTTAAGTAAATCGTGCCCACCGTTTTGGTCTTGGTAGTATTGCTTCTGAATTTCCTGTACTTTCTGTAATTTCATGGATGTAAAACGATGCATTTAATCAGGCTAGACTTATATATATTAAACATTTTTCTCTCCCTGACAGGAATGGATATCGGTTCCATGTAAATCAGCACGTTCATTTCCATATGGATAAGTTTATTATTGTATTCTGGTGCCCTCAGGAATAGCTCCTTGGCTGAGAAAGAGCTGTTTTCCACTGTACCTTTGGCTGAATACCATGCTGAATCAGGTCCTACGATTTCTTAGCTAAGGGGTTACCTTAGGACATTTTCCAAACTGTAGTGAGGTCACTTCAAGCGAAGCACTGTACAGTTATTATCAAATAGGTGTCTAATCTTGTTCCTCCTTCCCTTTTTAAAGCTTCCGTTGCTTGGATATGGGATCCTTTCAGACTTTTATGCAAACAAAAAATGGAATAATGGACAGCCTCAGAGAGAAAGCAATGTTTGCCTAAGCTTGTGTTATGGAAAGTCTACTGATTAGAAGACAGGAAAGTTGGAATGAAGCTGTTTTATTATGTCTTGAGTGTTGCCGTCTTCTGGTTCTTTTATAGTACTTCTTTGGTCACCATAGCAATCACGAAGGAACGCAGATAAATTTCATTCATCCATGTCCTGGACTTCCTCCAGGGATATTTGTCAGTTATTGCTACCTTAGATCTTTCGAACTGGAGAGGACAATAATCTACGGTTGGATTTTGTCTGTGTAAACCCCTTACGTTTTTGTGACGCTAAGAAATGGTCTTTTGCAGAAAACGGACAGAAGATTAAAGGAAACTCTTGCTCCTCAACCCAACAGAAGGTCTTTTGCGGCATGGTAGCCAGTTGTCTAGACATGTCCAGTGTGGTTTGAATCATTTGGAATAGTAGCTCAGAAGTAGAACTTGAACGGGCCAAAGTAGTGGTTTTGCTTGAGAAACAAGCCTTGAATCTTTTGTCGTATTCAGGAGTTCTTCTTAGACTTTGGGTTTCTGCTACACTTTTATTTTTTGGTAGCAACCATTCATATTCTGAACAGCATTATTCAAGAGCTGAGTTGAATGGTCACCGAATTGTTGTAAGTCAAAGACTATCTGTGACGTGGCCGAAATCGACATTTCCCACTCCTTAAAAGAAGCTCGCTTTGCAAGGTTGTTGACTGTGTACAGTAAGAAAAATAGCAAACAATAATTCTCTCTTGCAAGCCTTCTCTTAAATGTATATTGATTCTGTGGTTAGGCCAACACGAACCACGTGTGCGCTTGGGAGAGTATTTTTGGTATGACAAATCGTACCTTGCAGGAAATGACAAAGACCTATCACCACCGTAGCTATTTCCTGTTTAAATTGTGGCATTTGCCAGAAAGGAAGTAAATTCGTGGAATATGGAAATAGCCTTAAGAAGGTGTCCTTTTTCTAAAACACAACGAAGCAAACATCACTTGTCTCTTCCTTAGGATCCCTGTTTTTTAGCCCAGTTTCTCACAAACATCTGAACTGTAGCCAGTTTGCTTACAATGCAGTTCAAATAAGTTTTGAGTGAGTTTTGATACCTTAAAAAAAAAAAAAACGCATCCTCCATCTCCTCCTTTATTCTTAAATTCTTCTGGCCCTTCTAGAAGGGGGAAAAACGTTTGCTTTTCCATATGCTTCTTTGCTTCACAAAAAAAAGTATAATATGGTTTCACTCAATAGCCCAGTTCATATACAGGAAGTCCTCGATTTACAGTCACGGTTGAGGCCACAGGTTCTGTTGCTAAGCGAAACATGTGTTAAGTGACATTCTGCCTCATTTTACAACCTCTCTTGCCACAGCTGTTAAAGTGAATCACTTTAAAATGGTTATTTAACTGAATTGGGTCTCCTCATTGGCTTTGCTTGTCAGAAGGTTGCAAAAAGCAATCACACAATCCTGGGATACTGCCACCATCATAAATATGAGTCAGTTGTCTAAAATGTTGATCCCATGACCATGGGGATGCCTCAGCGGGTTTTAGTGAGGAAAAATGGTCGTAAGTCGTCTTCTTTTTTTTTTTCAGGGCCATTGTAACTTTGAAAAGTCACCAAATGAACTAGGCCAAGACATCAGTGTTGCATTCGTCACATCATAACCTGAGCCGGACATTAATCAGTTCTATTTAGGCTTAGTCCAGGGGTGGCCTTCAAAAACTTTAGCAAAAGGTTCTCTGCTTGGTTGCTGGGAGTGGTCATGATGGGCATGGCCTAGTCGTCCTCCTGCACCAAAAACACCAGGGGCGTGTTTTTGCCCTCCCCAGACTCCGAAGGCTTTCCTCAAGCCTCCAGGAGGGCAAAAACAGCCCCCCAGGCTCCGGAGGCTCTCTGGAAGCCGGAAATGGGCCCATTTCTGGCCTTCCTGAACTTCCAGTAGGCCTGTTTTTCGCCCTCCCTGAGCCTCTGTGAACACCCTGCACTTACCTGCATCCAAAACAGGCGCCGTGGGGACTCTTGGGAGGGGCGGGGTAGACGGGGCCAGCCAGGAGTGGGAATTGGGGGGGGGGGGGGGTTCTCTGAACTGCACAGAATCTTAGCTAGGAGCTCTCCCTAACCTCTGTGAACCCCCAGCAGCCCCACCCCTGGCTTAGTCTAACACTGGGGTGTGAACTCAGTTTGTGAGTTGCAAATTCCAAAACGTTTTGATTGGAAAGTGAAACAGCCACCCTTTCCCACTGGAGCTGCTATCAGTCGCTTTTTCTGAGAAGAACTTTACATGGAGTCAGTCCATCGAATGATGGGCCTTCTGAGGCCCTGCAGATGTTTTGAACTGCAGCTCCTATTAGCAACAATCCTCATATGAGTCAACGTCAGAGGTGGGTATTCAGCAGGTTCTGACCAGTTCTGGAGAACCGGTAGGAGAAATTTCGAGGAGTTTGGAGAACCGGCAAACACCACCTCTGACTGGAGATTTTACAATATCCTTCCCCTGCCTTGCGCACCAAGCCACACCGACAGAACCGGTAGTAAAAAAATTTGAATCCCACCACCGGTCAACGGACAACATGTGTGAGAGAGACTTGCCATCATCTGTAACGGTTCCATTTGCTTTCGATTTGTTCGGATTGGCAGTAACTTCTAAATATGGGTAGTCCTTGACTTACAATCACAATTGTGCCCAAAGCTTCTGTTGGTAAATGATCAAGGAGATACAATGGATAGGAAATTTGAGAAGCACATCACCTGCCTTGGTTTGTAATTTAATCCAGAAATGGTAGCTTTGATTTGAATGAAAGAAAACACTGAAAGATAGGATCTACAAACAGAAAATGCATACTACAGGTAGTTCTTGACTTACGACCCCAATCGAGTCCAAAATATGTTGCTAGGCAAAACAATTGTTTAAGAGAGTGTTGGCTTATTTTATGACCTTTCTTGCCATGGTCATTAAGTGAATCGCTGCAGTTCTTAAGTTAGGATCACGCTTGTTAAGTGAGTCTGACCTCTAAACATCATACTTAAAAGCCAAGTCAGACATATTAAGGAAGAAAGCCAAATAATAAGAATGATCGCTCAAAATCATAAGGGTTGGGAAGTATGCCCAACTAAACCGAGCCAGGCCATTCTCGACGATGATTAGAGAAAATATAATGATTTTAAGACCTTGTCTGACAACAAACACAGTCACAGGCAGAAATCTATGTGACTAATTATAGCCCATCGTTATTTTTTTGAATTTTGAAGAACTTTATTGTCATTGTACAAGTAGAACGAAACTGTGGGTGCACCCCAGCAACTGTTCGCAATACAAGAATATAAAAATAAATAAAATATTTATTTACAATACAATAAAGTAAAAAATAAAAGCTAGTTTCCAAGTTAACTTCAGGGTAATGTTGGAGTTATTCATTTCCTAAAATTATTTTTTTATAATTTATTTTATTATAGTTATTATTATTATTTTTTGACATGGATGCACAGTCCCAGAATTTGGCCTGCCAACCCTCTGAAAAAGGAATTGAGTGTAATTTCCATTGGGAAGCATGAAATGTCTTAGCAGCTGTTTTCAAAGCCAACTTGGTATACTTCATAGCACTGGGAGGCACACTGATACTTAACATCTGGCAGGAAAGGAAAGTCAAAACTCTTTGTTGTGAACCATTTTTCAAATTTGCTGAGTTTCGTGTTGTTGCTACCTGACATGAAAACCCTGCCACATTATTTATTGTTCAGCATAGTCTATTGTGCAGGGTGTTCCTCTTTTCCTAGTTAATATTTTGCGGAATTTTCATTTTTATGGACATTGACCTGAGATTGCCATCTGTGGAAGAATTTTTAATCCTTTGAGTTTTAATTGGGATGTTTAGTCTATGTATTTTGGTATCTACTTCTCAATGGTCACCAACAGAAGCCAGTGTGCATACAACTTGTGTTGTAACTCTGCACAAATCTGCTAGTTTTTTTTTTAAAGTAATGTTGCCAGCAATTGTAAATATTGTGCATTTGTCCAGAAGGAACAGAAAGGGAATTGTCTGATATTTCAAGTGTTTCTTCTAAGGCAGTGTTTCTGAAGTTTGGCAACTTTAAGATGTGTGAACTTCAGAACCCAGATTTCTGGGAGTTGAGCTCCACACATCTTCATAGTTGCCAAGATTGAGAAACGGGCAAGATTGAGAAATACACACATCTTCAAAGTTGCCAAGGATCTGTTCTAATGTGATATATAGCACCTCTTCTTTCTATAAGTACAGTGTTTGGTTTTTGTTTTTCTGAAGAAAAAAGAAGTGTGACACTTCAGATTGCTGAGGCAAGAATGTTTTCAAATGGACAAAAATGGGTTTTAATTTTTCAATTTGTCCCAGATTTCTTCAACCTGCGATGCGCTGGACTTCAATGGTGGTCAGCCCAGGTTCCTGGGAGTTTTATCCAGTGCATTTGATGGGCCCCAGAGTCAGATCACTCAGATCTTCTCTAAACCAAACGAAGACACGTTCGGTAACAAGCCCTTCCTTCCCAGGGTGCAATCCCAACTACTTTCAGAGTAGCAAAAAAGCAACAACCTAAAATTATACTTGTGTGAAACCAATATAGTCAATGCAGGTAGTTCTTGACCTGCTACCACATATAAACCCAACATTTCCATTGGTAAGCAAGACAGTTGTTAAATATTAAAAAGCCAGACCACACTTGATTTTAAGGCTATGGTTGCAGGATGAAGGGTATGTCTTCACACAAGACTGTCAAAGATGCTTTTTTTTTTCCTTTCAAAAGGCAACTGGATCATTTTTATTTGAGGAAGAAAAAGATACCGTAACTATTATAATTGATGAAGGTTCTTGGATAAGAAGTAAAATTTCTCCTCCTCTTCCTTCTCCTTCTCCCTCCTCCTCCTCCGTCCTCCTCCCCTCCTCCTCCCCCTCCTCCCCCTCCTCCTCCCCCCTCCCCCCTCCTTCTTCCTCAAATAAAAAACAGTCCAGTTGCCTTTTGAAAGAAAAATAAGCATCTTTGAGACAATTATGACCTGGATTACTAAGAATCTTTATACTCACTTAGCAACAGGGCCTTAAAGACTAAACACTGAATGAAAAAAAAATTAAAAAGCAGGGATTTAGATCAATGCAGCAACTTAAATTCCTCGTGGTGCAGCTTTTCAGGAAAGCAAACAAGAAAAGGTCAGACAAAGAATGGGCAAGAAAAATTAGATTTGCAAAAGATCTAGATACGGAAACATTCTTTCTCAGATCGTGCCGATAAACCTTACATTTGGACCTTGGTTTTGGGGGAAAGTTTCAGCCAACTTTAAGCATTGTGTACTTCAGAATGTTAATGAGCTTGGTGCCAAGGGTGCAGTATCCTGTTTTGAATTATAACTGGGGAAAAGTACAATTTATGGCGTGGGTGCTGTTGAATTAGATTAACAGTTAACATTGTTTGGGAATAGGTTAAATATCTCCTATTGGATGAAGGGCATTAATTTTTGGCAAGGAGTATGAATCTGCCAGTTGGGAAAGGGAAAAAACGGGCATGGCATATAGAAAAGGTCTCTATTATAACACAACATAGATCAAAGAAAATAATGGTTCCATATTCCCAGTGGGGATGACATTTAGCTTTCAAAGCAGCCTTTGGGTTACATTAGGCTGATGGGCTTAATTTTGGAAGAACAAAATAGGGTGAGAATTGGATTCTTTTGCCCAGCTGCTAAATGAAAGCAAGCAAAGAAATCTCATAAAAATTCAAAATGGTGAACTGGAAAGGGATGTAGAAATTGCATCAAATGTAGCCTCCAATATTCTAGCTGAAGCTAAAACAACTCAATTCCTCAGACCACGAACACCATTTAACAGACCGTTTAACAGAGTTGGAAGGGACCTTAGAGGTCTTCTAGTCCAACCTCCTGCTCAGGGTGGAACCCCTACGTCACTTCAGACAAATGGTTGCTCAATCTTTTCTTAAAAACCTCCCGTGTTGGGGGACCCACAACTTCTGGAGACAAGTCATTCTACTGGTTAATTAATTAATTAAATTTATTTATTTATTGAATTGATATTGCCGCCTATTCGCCCATGGCGACTCGAGGCGGCTTACAGAACGTAAAATCATATTTAAAATAAAAAAAACAATAAAAACTAACAAGAAGAATCAAATAAATTAATAAAGTACGAAATAAACAAACAAACAAACGAATGAATAAATAGAACAGAACAAAATCTGGGGAGGAAAATAAATTTTAAAAAACCACTCCCAACTCCTACCCACCCGAGCCTCAACGACAGCAGATCACACAATGAGCCATTTAATGGACTCCTTCCCGCTCTGGGTTCCCCAGACCCGCTGGCAGAACCAGGTCTTTAGTGCCTTCCGGAAGAATATTAGAGAGGGGGCCATTCTAATATCTGAGGGGAATGATGTTCCAGAGAGAGAGGGAGCCACCACGGAGAAAGCCCTTCTTCTGAGTCCCATCAGGTGTATCTCCCTCAGGGATGGGACCCACAGCATTCTCTGCTCCCCCCCCCCCGCTCTAATGGGTCAGTATATGTGACCAGCAAGAGATGTAACCCAGTCCCAAGCCATGAAGGCAACTAATTGTTCTCACTGTCAGAAAATTTCTCCTTAGTTCTATGTTGGATCTCTCTTTAATGATCTTCCATCCATTACTTCTTGTCTCTGCCTTCTGATGCTTTGGAGAATAAGTTGACTCCCTCTTCTTTGTGGCAGCCTCTCAAATATTGGAACAAGGCTATCATGTCACTCTAGTCCTCCTTTTCATTAAACTAGACATACCCAAGTCCTGGCTGTTATTTAGAGCAGGTTACCTTGAAGGCTGCCTTGTCTGGACTGTCAAGATGTCTCTTGAGACCCCATGATTGTGGAAAATGTCTGTCTTATGAAGATTTGTCTGGCTTTTTTTCTGGCTGCCATTTAGAAACTGAAGACATGCAACAGAAAACACACATTGATGTCTATTAAAATAGATGGCAATACATGCTGACTGGGGAATTTTGGGAGTTGAAGTCCATACATCTTTAAAGTCCAGTATTTGAAGGTCTGCCACAAAGATGAAAGAAGTCTAACTATTTTCCAAAGCACCTGAAGGCAGGACAAGAAACAGTGGGTGGAAACTAATCAAAGAAAGAAGCAACCTGGAACTAAGGAGAAATTATCTGACAATGAGGACAATCAACTAGTGGAATGGCTTGCCTTCAGAAGTTATGGGTGCTCCATCACTGGAAGTTTTCAAGAAGAGACTGGGCAGCAATTTGTCTGAAATAGTATAGGATCTCCTGCTTGAGCAAGGGGCTGGACTAGTTGACCTCCAAGGTGACTTCCAACTCTGTCATTCTATGTTCTAAAGTTACCACAGTTGATAGTAAACATGGAGTAGGTATTGACCTCCTAATCTCTGCACTTTCTTTTATTAGCTAGGGAAAGTAACTATAAACAAATCAAATGTTGGTGTTTGAACCCCCTGAACAGGAGAAGGCTGACATGATACAGAGGGATTAAGTAACAGAGTAAGAGAATTGCTTAATGGCAATTGCAACTGAATCGCTACTATTGTAAGGCACAAAAGGCTCCTAATATAAATGTCCTGGATTCAGGGTATTGGTTTGGTCCAGCTGTTGATGGATGCCAGCAGGCATTTATTATATTTGAAGTTAAAAAGTGCATTTATTAAGAAATCCAAAGGATGGAAAAGCCTTATCCACCTACATTTTGAAGAGAGGGCAGCAGAAGAGAGAGAGAGAGGAAGAGACAGGAAATTCCATTGATGTTTTAGAAACACAGAAACTCCTTTAATATACAAAGGAACAGATGTGAAGCAGACACTGAGGCAGCATGTGAAGCTCTCCTTATCTATTGATTTCTCCCCTTCTGCGTCATGGATGCAAAGAGATGATGTTGGAGGACTGGATATCTCTGATCTGCCTGGGATCAAGTGATACACAGCCCAGAACCAACTGTTTGTTCTTTTTCATCAAGTAATTTCTGACTTTTGGGGACTCTATGGTTGAACACCATCCAAGCTGTCTTATCTCTTGACATATGGTTCAGTTCTTAGGAGGCTATTCTTCTTTCACTCCTCCATCGATCCACCTCATGCACCGTTAACATTATCTTTTCTCTGCGTGTACCAGCATTGTCATCTTTTCCCATAGATACATCAGTCCTAAAAATGCATCCCACTTTTAGTTTCACAATCCTTCTGTTCATAAATGCCCAGGCTTGATTTCCTCTAGTATTGACTGCTTGGCAGATTTCCAAGGAAGGCCAAGTGACTCTTTCGCTGAGAGAATCAATCTACTTCCTCTCGGTCTTGCACCAGGTCCTTCCATGCATCTGCACATCATAGCAGAGAATGCAGTTGAGTTGACCATTTTGACTTTTGCTTTGTCCCAAAGGTGCTTTTTCAGGACTTTCTTGTTTTTTCTTTGGCAGACGTTTAGCTTCTCATCCAAGAAGCTTCTTCAGCTCTGACAGGATGGTGGGGAATGGAAGGATTTATATTCCTTGCAGAGAGCTGGTCATTTGCATCCTTTTAGAGCAGGAGTCCCCAAACTTGGGAACTTTAAGACTTGTGGACTTCAACTCCTAGAATTCCTCAACCAGCTATGCTGGCTGAGGAATTCTGGGAGTTGAAGTCCGCAACTCCACAACTAGAGGTTTATCTGTGTCCTGTGATTATCCTGTGTCCTTACTTTGGTCCAGCTGTTGGCAGATGCTAGCAGGCATTTTATTGTATTTGAAGCACATTACAAAAAAGAGGTTGAGACTTTGGAAAAAGTGCAAAGAAGAGCAACTAATATGATTAAAGGTGTGGAGACTAAAAGAACGGTTGCAGGCTAATCTAGAGAAAATAAGGACTAGGAGAGACATGATAACAGTGTTCCAGTATTTGAGAGGCTGCTACAAAAAGGAGGTGAACTTATTTTCCAAAGCACTAGAGGGCAAGACAAGAAACAATGGGTGGAAACTAATCAAGGAGAGAAGCAACCTGGAATGAAGGAGAAACTTCCTAAATGTGAAGAAAATTAACCAGTGGAACAGCTTTGCCTTCAGAAGTTGTAGGTGCTCCAACACTGGAGGTTTTAAAGAAGAGACTGGACAGTCACTTGTCTGAAACGGTATAGGCCTCCTGCTTGAGCAGGGGGCTGGACTAGAAGACCTTCAAAGTCCCTTCCAGCTCTCTTCTGATTGATTGAGTTCATTGGGCTCTCAGTTCACAAAGTCCAAGTCGTTCAATCTGCTACTAATAGTAGAGTGATAACATCTTGATTCTTTTTTCTAACACTGCATTGAAGCTCTAATTGCTGCTCCGTTCTTTCAGGGAGTTTCATTTCCTGCTCAGAATATTTTGAATTTGTCTGGTTGGAAATGTCCCATTCCTGTTCATTTTAAAAACATTCTTATTCCTAGAATGTCTGTCCTCGTCCATGGTGTTGTGCAGATGTTATGTGTTTCTATTCAAAACATTCTATGTAAGCTCCAAACTTTTCTTTGCATCAGCAGCTAGACTTCCCAAAAGTTTGATCCAGTCACGTCGTATTGCCTAGACTTACCTAATCCAACTCTTTGCTCCTTCCCACTTGAGACATTGGATGTCTCAAGTTTTGCTGATGTGACATTCTTCCTGTTAATATCAACCTTTTCCTGGCATATCTAGAGAATTAGATTAATTAATTCCTCATGATGCTAAAGTCAACAGAGTGGCTGCAAATCTTATCTGTTTCTACTTGCTCAAAAACCCATCTGATGTACAGTTGGATTAAAGGAGGAGGAGGAGGAGGAGTGTGGGGTCCTTGGTGCTCTCTGAGCTTGGTTGTTTTCTTGCAGACGTTTCATTACCCAACTTGGTAACATTAAGGGGGTGCTAGCCAGTGCAATAAAACGTCTGCAAGAAAACCGCCAAGCTCTGAGACCACCAAGGACCTCGCATTTCAACCCTGAGCTACAAATGGTTTTGCTTTATTTCTTTTGGTTTCTGTTTGAAGTTATTAGGAAATATTCATTGCACAATTCTCAGGAAATTGGATGAAAAATGAGCAGCTTAAAGTGAAAAAGGATTCCACAGTTTCTGGGTGGACAAATCATTTTGTTACTCACTATGAGTTAATTGTTCATATCTGAAAAATGAAGATATACCACAATCCCCTTTCCATTGTAATGTTATCACTGGTGGAGGCTAATGTAGCCTTACATATGAATCTCTGGAGAGATGGGAACAAAATTGGAGTTTTCTGTTTCTTCTTTGCTCACTTTTATCTTGGACATCTTGATTAAAGTAAATGATTTAAATAGATAAATACCTGGTACATACCTCCAAACAGGATAGAGGGAGTCCTCAACTTGCGACCACAATTGAGCCAAAAATTTATGTTGCTAAGTTAAGCAAGTTTTGCCTCATTTTGCCATAGTTGTTAAATGAATCATTCCAGTAGTTAAGTATGCAACATACCATTTCAGACAAGTGGCTGTCCAGTATTTCCTTAAAAACCTCCAGTGATGATGTGTATGTAATTACAATAATAAAATCACAAATTTGAAAGTCCAGCAAATGGAAGTGGAACAAGTGTAGCAAAAGAAAGGGAAGATAATACCAATAACGTTAGGTGCCTTAGATATAATCCCAGAACATCTGACGCACCACTTGAACGCTTTTGGCATTGACAAAATCACCATCAAGTGAATTGCGAAAGGCATCTAGACTTGAAACAGCTTACACCCTACTGCAATACCTGTAACACTACCAACCAGCAACATTTGCCTATCCCAGGTCTTTGGGAAGGACTCAAGAAGGGCTCAAACTGCCAAAACCTTCTAAATATCTGGCTGAATGTCCAACAAATCACACTAAAAAAGGATATATTAAATCTATATGCCATTCAACTTCCAGCAACTTTTAATAGAGTGCTGCATGATTTGTGATAAAACACATTTTTCTCACATTCTGTTGATTAATTGTAGTAACAAGATGAAATCTAACCATGGTCGATGAACTATGTCAACTACATAAGAGTTCTTTAAAACTTTTCCTCCAGACCAACTTTCGTGATTTTTGACTGTATCTACAATAAAAGATTGTATTTGTATTTTGGGGAGAAATTTGGGTTAGCAGGAAGGGAGAAAGTTGGCAGGAGAAGATCAAAGAATAAAATCAAAGTTGGTCAGTTTGGCTTAAACCAGACGCAGTTTCTGAGGCCACCGCATCATTTTTTGAATTCCCAGAATTGCAAAACTCAATGTTTGCTGTTAGCTCTGAACAGCATGTTTCAGAAAGATATCCCAGTGCATAGAACTAGACAGCAGTGAAGTTCATCCTCATTTTCCAAATATGTTCCTAAAATCTTTCCTAAAGGTTTGCAAACTGTAGTTCCAATGATCTAAACCAATTCAGAAGCCTGGGAAAAGTCTCACCTCTACGAATTGTGGTTTCTGTTGCAAGAACTGGAAGCTATGACAGATTCCAAATTTGTCTTCCCCGGATTTCTTAGAATTTCCCAGCATTCCACAGACATTCCTTTTAACCGGAGGTGTGCAACTTG
Source organism: Pseudonaja textilis (assembly GCF_900518735.1). Next base: position 1,018,802 of record NW_020769375.1, on the reverse strand, counting down.
ATAATGCTGTTCACTTCCCTAAAAAAACATGGATGTGGCTTTGAGACCCCTTCAAAACTAAGCCAATTTTTGGACATCACAGGATGAGACAAAGAATCGGTGACTGAACAACAACAACAGGAAGGATGGCTAATTTTAAATGTAATTACATTCAGTGTGGTTTCAGTGTCTGGGTTTTTTTTTTTTTAGAGAGGTTCATCATGTCATTCAAAAAGAAGTAGAACCTGGAAGAGAAAGTGTGCCCCTGCTTTTAAGGGTGAATTCAGGGATCAGGTGAAACTGTGATGTGCAGCATTGTGTACCCAGACTTAAAAGTGTGTAATTCTCCAATTGAGGAAGGGATTTATTCATCTTGCAAATGAATGTTCTCTCAAATCCGAACTAATTCTTCTGGCTTACTTTAGAATAGAATAGAATAACAAGAGTTGAAAGGGACCTTGGAGGTCTTCTAGTCCAACCCCCTGCTTTAGGCAGGAAACCCTATACCATTTCAGTTAAATGGTTATCCAATCTCACCTTAAAAACTTCCAGTGTTTGAAGCATTTACAACTTCTGGAGGCAAGTTGTTCTCACTTGTCAGGAAATTCCTCCTTAGTTCTAAGTTGCTTCTCTCCTTGATTAGTTTCCACTCATTGCTTCTTGTCCTGCCCTCAGGTGCTTTGGAGAATAGCTTGGCCATAAGTTGAGAACTACCTGTAGATGGTTTTCAATAACCACAGAAATAACGGTTGCATGAAAAGGATCTAAAGAGCCTTCCGTGCAGTTTTGGAATTTGTATTGGTAGTTTGGTGAGATAGTCTCCAAAGATTGATGGAAGACCTGAGGGATTGGTGCAGTGGCCTAGTGGAGGCTGTGAGTTTGATCCTATGTGGGAGGGGAAAAAAATCTCTCTTTGGGTATAATGAGAATATTACCTGCTGAACAAAATTCCACATTGGCAACAGCAAGGGCATCCGGCCAGTAAACACTCTGCTAGCTTCATTCAGTTACCCAAACTCCACCGTGCAAGGGATTACGTGGTTGTTAAAAGAAGAGGATAGGAACTGGCATGGGGCCAGGTTACCTGAGGAACCACCTTGTCCCAATCACATTGACCTGTCCCACCTGGTCAGGCAGGAAAGGTACGTTGCAGATCCCATTGGTTAAAGAATTTTGATGAGAAGGTCCAGAAAGGGAGCCTGATGTAGTAGAAGGACAAACAAAGCCTAGGGGCACAGTCAAGAGAGTAATCAGCCTAGCATCATTACGTTCCCACAAGCAATCCAAATCCACCTCTTCTTGAATTCTGTCAACTCTCACCTAACTCCAGTCTAATGCTGACCATTAGTTGACTAGATTCCTGTGTATAGGCACGAGCAACAAATCAGCTGATTTAGAACTTAGTACGTGTTGATGATTCTTCGTGTCTTCTGTGTCCTTGCTCTCTGCCCTTTGGAACACCTCCCCACACTCTTCTGAAGCAAATCCACGCTCTTCTGCCCTTCCAGAAGAGTGTCAAGACTCAACTCTGCCAATTGGCACGGGGGTCTATGAGAGACATGCTATCCTGGGGGGCGGGGGGTGGTGTCGGCAAGTTGAGGGTACTCCCTCTTCTCCTCTCTCTTTTTGATAACACCTGTTCTTAATTCTGTTTTTGCTCTGTTTTTAGTTACGCTTTTTATCCTAGGGGTTGTTGTTCTTTTCATAAGCTGTCACTTATCCACTTAGGTGAGATGGGAGGTGTAGAAATGTGATCAATGAAAGAAATAAGCACATAAATCAAATTCTGGGAAGGAAAGTAGAAAAATAACCCAGAAGGCCTATGTGTGTGCTTGGATTTGTGTGTGGGGGGGGCAGATTTGTGAAGCCGGCCATAAGTTATCGTATCAGTGTTTGAATGGGGTCATTTATTTTTAAGTTCTCTTCTGGGATCAGCTGTCCAGTTATTTTCTGTTTTGGTGTAATGGAACAGAATGCTACCGTTTTTGAATTTGCTTTGAGGGAAACAGAATGGTGTCAGTTTGAACGATAAGCAAGAGTGCCCTCCCCCTTTTTTTCTTTTTAGTATTGTTGTGACTAAGAGATCTAAAAGATAATGGTGATTGATTTCTGTCGCTTACACATACAGGCCTCAAGGAACTATGAGGTAAAATTAGAGTCAGGGAAAGAGAAACAAGAGCAAATGAGGCAAAATATGAAGTCTTTGAGAGCCACTTGTCAATGGACCAAATTTGGCCCCCAGGAAAGGGAGGAGAGCAGTGGATATAAGTTGCAAACCACAGGCCTGTCCAAGAAAGTGGATTAGCTCTGTCCAGCTTGGATTCCTTCCAGATGTGTCAGCTTTAACTTGGCAATAATAATAATTCTTGGCATTGCCTATGATGGTTGGGGACTGTGGCCATTTGTGGGACATGCAGGCTGATCAAGAGTAAGGTAGATTGCAGTGCTTTCGTTGAGTAGTGAGCATGTAGGGACAGAGTAAGGCTGTATGTATATTTGTAAGTCCAGCCTGTGTTTCCCAAGTGTGTCTGCTCTACTCTACATAAAACTCCCAACCTATGTGGTCAACCCCTGAGAATTCTGGTTTTTCAACAGGTCAGGAAAGTCCCAGAATTAGAAATTTGATTATAAGGTGTTAGGAAGATCAGTACAATTGATATCAAAATAATGAAGGGCTTTTTTATGGAGGAGGGTACCAAGCATCAGAACCACACATAAGTTCCAGTTAAGATGATTTATTGCTCATGCCTATATACAAGAATTTAGTCAACTAGTGGTCAACTAGATAAAGAATCAATGGAATTCAAGAGAGGTTGGATTTAGACCCTTTTGTAGGAACGTAATGACTCTAGGCTAAGTGCTCACTTGACTCCACCCCAGGTTCTGCCTGCTCTTCTCTTACAGAGGGGACAGAGAATTACTTGAGGACCATCAGAGTTCATTAGTGACAGTAAGCCTGGTTGTCCAACTCATGTAACCGATCAGCATGCTAGTGAATTGGTTCCCAAACCCACTTAAAACTTAGTTTGGGAAAAGAGGCCACCCAAGAGTTTCTCCGTATTATAATATTCCAAGAATTTTCAAGATGAGGTCAATAAATTCTCATGATGGGATTTTGGCCATTTTTAAATTTTTAAACTTGGGTCATTTTGCAGGATTGCACAGTGGTGCCCAGAGCTTGCAAAAGTTTCCAGATTTTGCTTTATTACATAGATGCCCTTGGTGGAACATAATACTCTTCTCCTAGATCAGATTTACTCTCGGGCTGGCTGAATGTCAAGTATGCGGGGTAATGTGCAACACTATAGAGTTTGCTTTGGAGAGTCAATGGGAATTTCAGTGGACTGACATGGAGATTAGGCCAGGACATTTGTGAGCTGGTGGGGCCGAGGCAAAACTGAATAACAAGTCTTTTCATTTCTCTGGTGTGAAATCCAGCCCATGTTTTTCTCTTCTGATCTGAAATATGGAAGAATCTGTTGACTTTTAATATTCTTCCACTTTGCATTCAATTTGTATGTCAAAACAAACACGATCAAACAGAAGGATGACTGCGCTGGCTTGTTTTGGTTTCATGAGGTTGCAGTGATCTGAAGAATGCCTAGGTAATTAGAGAAGTGATGACAAGTGAAGTTATTTACATCTTTATTGGTTCAATTTAAGCTTGGGGAGCTGATCTGCTGAGCTGCACGGCTCTTGAAGTGAAGATTCGGAAAGGTGTTACTACACAAACATTTGCAAGGACAGTTCTTGGGAGTAGGATGAAAATCACATACAGGTTGGATGAGACACGGGGCAAGAATGCAAACGTCAGGCTCCAGATTGGAAGGGGCTGGATTGACACCAATGGCTGGACTCAGGAACTATATTAATAGCCATAGCACTTTGACTTATATACTGTTTCACAGTGCTTTTACAGCCCTCTCTAAGCGTCTTAGAGAGTCAGCCTATTGCCCCCAACAATCTGGATCCTCATTTTACTGACCTTGCAAGGATGGAAGGATGGAGTCAACACTGAGCTAGTCAGGATTGAACTCCTGGCAGTGGGCAGAGTTAGCCTGCAACATTGCCTTCTAACCACTGTGCATCATGGATGGATGGAAGGGAGGGAGGGAGGGAAGGAAGGAAGGAAGGAAGGAAGGAAGGAAGGAAGGAAGGAAGGAAGGAAGGAAGGAAGGAAGGAAGAGCAATAGCACAGACTTATATACTGCTTCACAGTGCTTTACAGCCCTCTCTAAGCAGTTTACAGAGTCACTCTCTTGCCCCCAACAATCCAGGTCCTCGTTTTACCCACCCTGGAAAGGATGGAAGGCTGAGTCAACCTTGAGCCTGGTAAGATTCAAACTGCCAAATTGCAGGCAGACGGCAGTCAGCGGAAGCGGCTTGCAGTACTGCACTCTAACCACTGTGCTATTAAATAATAAAAAACTAGGTTATCCAATCTGTTGACAGAGGAGGAAACGAGAGAAGCAGACAGTTTACAAGGTAACAATTGACATCCGGTCCTCAACTTATAATCCTTCATTTAGTGACCATTTAAAATGGCAACAGCACTGGAAAAAAAAATCCTCATGTACGTGGGATCAAAGTTTGAGCAAATGGCAAAAGCATCGTATATTTATGATGGTTGCGATATCCCAGGATCATCCTTTGCGAACTTCTCAGATAACTTCCGACAAGTAAAGCCAATGGCGGATTCACCTAACAGCTGCCGGGTTTCTCATATTGTCCATTGCAAAAATAAATAAACAAAAAGATTGTAAAATGGGGTGCGACTCGCTTATACCAGCACCTTGCTTAGCCATGGAAATTCTAGCATTTAGACTTGGTTACCGCTTCACAGTGCTTTACAGCCCTCTCTTAAGTGGTGTGCAGAGTCAGCCTCTTTCCCCCACCAATCTGGGTCCTCATTTTACCCATCTCGGAAGGACGGAAAGCTGAGTCAACCTGGAGCCTGGTGGGATTCGACCTGCCAAATTGCAGGCAGCCGGCAATCAGCAGAAGTAGCCTGCAGTACTACTTGCACTCTAGCCATTGCGCCACTGCGGCTCATAGAAATTCTAGTCCCCATTGTGGTTAGAAGTCTGCTTGTACTTAAAGCTAATCAGTTCCATTATGTTTTGGTTGGCATCTTGTCCTTAGGATTTGCCTGGGATGCTGATAATGATTGCTATGGATTTTAAGAAGCGTGGGCTCGTCAAATTGCTTAACGGAATAAGAGATCTTTGGAGATCTTTTAGTCTGATCTTTGGAGATCTTTTTGGAGATCTTTTAGTCCAACTTGCAGAAGACCGTATACCATTATGCACGAATGGCCGTCCAATCTTTGTTTTAAAAACTTTCTGTGATGTGGCACCCACAAGGCAAGCCCTTCCCCCTGATTAATTGTTCTTACTCTCAGGAAATTTCTCTTTTGTTCTAGATTGGATCTCTCCTTGATAGGTTTCCCATCTGTTACTTCTCATTCTTCCCTCAGGTGCTTTGGAGAATATCTTCCAATGCTTGAAGGGTGACAGCCCTTCAAGCATTGGAAGATATGTTAAACCAGCAAGCTTCTTCTTCCTGAGGATATCTTATGGACTCTGGCTGATCTCCAGCTGTGCTTTGATCTTGATGACTAATTATAAAGTATAAAACAGGACAGAAAGTGGCATTTTTAAAAAATCAGGATTTTCTTTTTACTGATTAATTCCTAACCACAGTATAATTAGGGGGCAGGGGGTTGGAAGGATATTAGATTTGCCTTGTGAAGTCTCATATATGTGCGTGGATGTGAGCGAAAGAATAGACAAGCTGAATGACTGACTGAATTTTTAACCCGAAATTCAGTGGAAAATATTTGTCTTGAGTTTCATCCTAGTTACCAGAAAAGCCAAGAATGTGCTTTGGTTATTGTGGGACTCAAATGCATCTTGACTGTACTGGACCGGAAGCCAAGTGATGGTAATGTGAAAGTTAACGGGAAGTTTATATTCTTAAGAACAGGCTTACTTGTAGCTTCTTCTCAAAAATAAATTCCTTTCTTTTGAGTTTATAATTCCTTCTTTTGCATTTAGGAGAATGTTAAAAATGCTTTAGGAGAATGCTGAAAGAAAAAAGATTCAACAATATCAGCCCAATATGTTACTTTTTCTTTACTTTGCATTACTTTAGGTAGTCCACATCATTGTTTTATATGTTTTATTGTAATTTTTTTTATTATTATTGTAAGTTGCTCAGAATCATTGAGAGTTGGGTGGGGACACACATTTAATTAATGGTATTACGATTGTCTCCCCTTCCTCATTCTGTCCTCATAGCTATTTCATCAGGCTGAACTGTGGCTGGTGGGTTTCCATAGGGTGCTAAGTCAAGATTTAATTGCATCTAAATGTGAATGTCAGGAAGAAAAATGGCTTCCAGGCTGTGAACCAGAGAGTAAGCAGTGAATTATGACTTATAGTTCTGTAAGTCATTAAAACCATACTTTGTAGTAAGGTACTGAATTTTGGATTGCCTTAAGAATGAATTCATCTTGATACAGATTCTTTGCTGGAGTAGCTTGACATGGTAGACCAGTGATGGCTAACCTTTTCAGCTTGGTGTGTCGAAAATCGGGAAAAAGTGTAGCCTTCCTCGGGTCGTGTGTCACTTCAAGAAATATCAATAATTTGGTTTATGACGGACTGGGCTGGGGTGATCGCACAGGGCTGTGAAACTCGTCTCCCTGGTCTCAGGGCTGCAGGTGCAGGATGTGGGATCGGAAGGCCACCTTACAGGGCTGTGAACCTCATGGATCTCCTTTCCTCCTGTAGCGTTCCTGAGGTAATGAAACTGACAAACCTTAGTTTATGGCGGTTAAAACTGGTTCTCTGCTGCAAAGATCTTGCGGCAGCAGTGACACCACGCCTCCACGCAACAAGCAGGGAGCAGGGATTGGAGCAGAGCACAGGCAGCCTCTAAATGTGCAGGTTTTCCCCACACCAACAGGTGTGTCAGTCAAAGTGCCTCGGCGTGTCACGAGTGACACGCGTGTCACAGGTTAGCCATCACTGTGGTAGACTATAGCAATAGCAACAGCACTTAATACTTGTATACCACTTCACGGTGCTTCACAGCCCTCTCTAAATGGTTTACAATGTCGACATATTGCTCCCAACAATCTGGGTCCTCATTTCACTGATCCTGGAAGGATGGAAAGCTGAGTCAACGTTGAGCTGGTCATGATCAAACTGCTGGCAGTCGGCAGAGTCAGCCTGCAATTCTGCATTGTACCTCCCAAGGGATTTTTCGCTGTGTTTTTATACTATCGCAGGAAGATCCCCTTATCTTGTGCCTTAAAAGGGACACTCGATCCACTGTCATCGGATATCGTTTCTCTGCTGCGCAGTAAGCACATATTAGAACAGGGATCAATAAAGTGCCACACTTTATTGAGAATGCCGTGGACAGTCAAGGAAACAAACAAATAGATCATGGGTTAAATCATAGTTCCCACATCAAGCACAAAAGACCAGGCTCAAATTACCATGTTTTGAATATATTATGTCAAAACTTGGCTGTCTGGAGATAACTATAATGTTGCAAAAGGTAGAAAGAAAGGGAAGAGGACAAGCAAGACTTAGTTACAGTGACGAAGAGGATACAATGAAAGACCAGGTTAGGGAGAGATCGTCATCCAGAAAAACCTATGTGGTTGCTAAGAGTCAAGAATGACTCAAGGGCAGGCACATCATCAGTTGAGTCAATGACAATGTGTTAGCAAAGTCGTGAGGTTCTTCTTCTCTTCTGCTGTATGGAGAGCTCAGAAGTCATTTTTGTAGCTGGCTGGACAAGCTGTTCCACTGAAAGTGAGCACCATTTCTAGAACATGGCAATAGCTGCCCACAGTCATGGTATGTGGGATTGAACTTGGGCCCAGGGGACAGTCAGACAAGGAGGGGAGCCCACAGCTGCATGACAGGCAGAGAAAGAAACTCAGAAAGGATCCTCCCTAACTTATTAGGCTGTGAAAAGTACTTGCAAGATTCTGCCATTGTAGCTTTACAATATTTGACAGCTTTCTCATTTGGTCTAAGAGCCTCGGTGGTTAGAGTACAGTACTGCAGGCTACTTCTGCTGCCTGCCGGCTGCCTGCAATATGGCAGATCGAATCTCACCAGGCTTAAGGTTGACTCAGCCTTCCATCCTTCCAAGGTGGGTAAAATGAGGACCCAAATTGTTGGAGGCAAGAGGCTGACTCTGTAAAGCACTTAGAAAGGGCTGTAAAACACTATAAAGCGGTATATAAGTCTAAGTGCTATTGCTATTGCTATTTCTTGTCTAATCTACCTGAGGAAGGCTGACCTTTACCCGCAGTTTCAGCTCATCTCTAGATTGATTTTGCAAAAAATGATGGGAAAAAAAACAGTGCCACATTTCACAAATGTTTTAAGCTGATGGCTATCCAGCTAGCCCGAAACCACCAAGGAATAAGTGATTATTGTTGTCTCTATGGGATTCCAGTCCCAACTGTGTTTATTTTGGTACCTCTTGGTACTGTACAACATGAGTGAAAATCTGAAAAGCTCTTTCTTTCCCCCCTGTGTCTTTTGTCTGTTTGGGGTTTTTTTTGTTTTTCCCTTCCCCTGAAAAGAAGAAGCAGTACCAGAGAACAAAGCATTGGCCTCATTCATGGGTTCCAAGAATTTCTTTAAGCTCTTCTTGCCTTTCTTAGAAAATAACATGTGTAACAATTGTCCACTGGTTGGTTAGGAATTCTGCTCATCTGCGCCCAGAAACACAAACCTCTAAATTGAGATGACCAATAGCATCTTGGAACTGGAGGGAATCCTTTCTTGGTTTGTTCTCTCTTCTATCCTATCAGGAAGCCCCTGTTGTCTGATTGTGCCAAGAACAACATTTAAAATAGAGCCACTTGCTGTTTTTATCCAATCAGGGCATTAAGAATTGTTTTAAGAAATAACTGGAGTGCGTACAATCAGAGTGATACTTATGAAAATCAAGATTTTAATAGGCTTCATCAACATATAATAGGAAGTCACAGAAGATTGTCAGAGTATATTCATGAACTGGAATAGAGCTTAGTAACAAGCTCAGCCAATGAGAGCTGAGTTGAGGACTGAAACTTAAAGAAGGAATCTGGGCGTGATTTATCTCTGTTCTGTGCTCAGTTCTAAAGTGAAAGAGATGCTTACTTGCTTGGTTGCTGAAAACTAGAGCTCTTCTCGGAACCTGTAACATGTCTGCTTCTGTTTGAGTTTGCTCCATGTTGAAGAAATCTATAGCTGGTTGCTAAAATTTATTTGATGTGTTTATAAAGAAGTTAAATGAAGCCTCAGCCACCTGTGTTTACTTTTCTGGCACAGAATTTATGCTGCAATACTCTGAACAAAGATGGTGTGTTGGAGAAGACCCTCCTCCAACACACCATCTTCTGTGACTTCCCATTATATGTTGAAGACTCTTGTTGAGAGTCCCTTGGACTGCAAGGTGATCAGTCAGTCAATCCTGAAAGAAATCAACCCTGGCTGTTCTTTGGAAGAGAGATCCTGAAGCTGAAGGTCAAAGTGTTGTGGCCTGTCATCTCCGGCCCCTCCAGCAACTGAATCAGAGGAGGAGGAGGAGGAGGTGTGGGAGTCAGGGTCAGCATCAGGCCAACCTGGGAGCTCCAAGGGGGAAAAGAGAGTGGAGCTGGCAGAGAGAGAGAGGCAGAGGTAAAGCCTGGGCCATCCATCAGCCCTCAAATGAAGAATCAACAGCCGCTAGGTCCGGAGGTGGCTGATGAGGAAGAGGAGGAACAACTGGGTCCAGTGCCTGATGCACAGATCTGCAGAAGGCAGAGAAGAGGAGAGCCGTGGAAAACCATACGCTGATCCTGGGGAAGGAAGAGCCACCACTGCTAACAAGGCCTCACCCTAGCTCTGGGGTTAAAAGGCAGGGGATGGAGATGAATAGATGTGGCAGACAACTATTTACCTGCTGGCCGGCTGGACTTGTTAGCTGTGAGAGGAACTTTTTGCTGGAGCTGCTGGCATTCCTAATAAAGGAATTTTTTGAGTTCACATCAGAGCATTTGTCTTGTTTGGAGAGCTGGTTCAGAACACAAATACTTTGGCCACCAAATGAGAAGAGGGGACTCCTTGGAAGAGACACAAATGTTGAGAAAGATGGAAGTCAAAGGAAGGGATGCTTAGATAGTGTCATCAACCCAAGGAAAATGAATTTGGATAAACTCCAGGAGATAGTGGAAGACAGGGACTTGGTGTGGTATGGAGGTTACAAAGAGTTGGACATGACTTAGCAACTGAACAACAGCAACAACACATCATCAACAACATGGAAGATGATAGAGCTGAAGGTGTTCAGATCGAAGTTAGAAAGCCATGTTCCTGCAGTGGGTTAGACTAAATGGTTTCTGATGTCCCTTCCCACCCTTCGGTAAGTCTGTGAAAGCATCATGACACGTTGGGTTTGTCAGTCAGCACTGATGCTACCCAGAAACATCTGAAGAATCAAAGCCTTTCACACTTTTAGGAATTTGCATGCATGACAACAACAGAAATCTCAGTAACATCGGAACAGAGCACAAGTTGTTTTGCCAGCCCTTTTGATGATCTCAAGTATGTGGCATCCATCCTCTTGTCTCCTTCACTTCTGACCATCTGGCTCTCCTTTTTCTTCTCATCCTTTGCTCAAGGCAATATATTTTAATGAAAAACAGCTCATCTTTTGGCGTATTTGGGTTGAAATCCAAGTCCTCTTCTCTCTTTCGGAAATGATCCAGCTCAGGAGCTTCATGACAGTTTTCCTTGCCCGAATTTAGTTTCTTTGGCCTCTTGAGTTGGGTATATGTTCTGTATTTTGCAACACTCCTTTACATGGTTGAAGAAACAGAACCAGGTTCACTAACATTCCAATAAGTGGTCATGAAACGTGAACAAATAAAATCAGTGGAAAGATAGACTTGGGCAGAGGGAAGCTTCAGGTGAGATTATCAGAGATAACAGAATAACAGAATTGGAAGAGATCAAGATCTCTTCTAGTCCAACTGTTCTGACCTAGGCTTCCCAAAATCACGAAGCCGACTCCTCGTCCTGACAAAACTCCTTTTATTTAAGCAAAATGAATTCCTCTCCAGCAAACTCCCAGCAAACAGTCTTTCAAGAGATTGCACAACTACAGACTTTTATCAGGCTGAGAGAGTTGCCAGGCTGATATCTCCCAAATGCCACGCTGTAGCAGCAATTACTTGGGAAGAAGTGAGGAACAGATCTTCGCCCTAATGAATTGAACTAATTGTCTCCTGCAAACACCCCTCCCCTTTCACTTCTCTTTATTCCCTGTGGGGGGGCATTCACCTGTGCCTTTACTCCCAAGTCGACCCTTGTTCCTTAATTGTTCCCCTCTCCTGGCAGCTCTGTGCATGTGCACACTGGGAACAGGCTCCAGCTGTTCTTCTACCCCACTGATCTCTGACTCTGAAGGCAGCTGATAACTGTCAGACAGCCCTGGCCCCGTCTCTGCCTCCAATGCACAGCACTCATCAGAGCCTTCCCCAGACTCCAGGACTGGCCCATGTTCCTCCCCAACCTCCTCACTGTCTGAGTCTACTGCCAGCTCCGCTGACCACTGGTGGGCCATAACATGAACTCCCTGCTCAAGCAGAAGACCCTATAGGTTCTGCAAACTGGAAGATAGTTGGAGGTGGACTTATTTCAGGTTTATGTGACCATGTTTGACTCTTACCTTGAACTGTATTACTTTTTTTCATTTCAACACATACTGTAATTGGGGGCAGTTGCAAGAGAGACGGAAAGCAGGTTAGGGAGCTGGATGTGGTCCTAAATGCATGGATTTATGCGTTCAGGGATTGGGATTGATTCCTGAGAAATATAAACGTGGGAAACCCCTGGAGTTCAAGCTTTCAAAAGGGTCTTCCTTGGTGAAATTCAGCCCCAACATGCGGCAGGATGGTAATCAAAGAGAGGAGTTGTAGAATGAAACATTTTGATGGCACTGGGTTGGGAAACAGATCTCAACTCATTTGTTCTGAGACAACCTCTCCTTAATCCCAGCTGAAGAAGGAACAGGCAAACTGTCAGGTTGGGCAATCATCTGGTTACTTATCAACTGCTCATGTTGAATTGATTCAGCTACCAAAAGGCAACTTGTGCTGTGACCAAAAGAAATTCCTTTGGAAAGAAGAGCTTAAAAAAGATATGTTGAGAGTTATGGTAACACTTCTCCAAACAAAAGAGATGGTTAAAAAAAATTAAAAACGTGGGTTGTTGGCTAAGGGTGGAGAGCACACGCTGATCCAGATGTCTACAGAGATTCTCAACCATCCAGATCATGGTTGTCCCAAAGGTGCTTCTCCAAAAGGCAACCGAACTTCCTTGTTTCTGTACATTTCAGTGATTTGGCTTCTGTCTTCCTTAAAGTGTACTGCACAGTCCAGGAAAGCTGAACTATTTTCCTAATATCTTCCTGTGTGAACTTAATGTTCCTGTTCACAACATTGATGTGTTTGGACAAGAAAGTTCAGTTGCCTTTTGGAAAAGCACCTCGGGACACTCATCCAGATGAAAAAAGAAGAACCAGCCAAGGAGAAGTTCTTTCATCATAGATATTCTAGACGGTTTCTTTATCTTAAATCCATCTTCCCGCACTTGTTTCCTGGGACAGCAATTCCCAGAACCCAAGTCATCTTAGATAGGAGGGTGAAGATTCATTCTCCGAGCTTGTGGGTTGGTTTCTAGGTAACCAACTAGACTAGGTAATACCTTCAGTGGAGTCCCCTAAACTTCGCTGAAAATGTTACCTAGCCTGGTAAGGAAACATTCGGAAACCAACCCTTGGAGAACAAACTTTCATCCTCATCCAATACCTGACTACAAATATTCGCCACTACTGCAAACCATCTTAGATATTCCTAGGGAGTCGATTGAATTGTGAGGTAGGATGAAACAACAGTCCCCAAAAGTATTGAAAGAAACCCTGTTTTCCAGTTGGCCCTTATTTTTTTCCCCAGGCAATGATTCATAGCATTTTTGGCATTGTAGTTGTCATGGACCCAGAGTCAGCCTATGACCTCCAAGCGGTGAAGATTTATATGTCAGCAATTTATAAATCTCTCTCTGAAAATGAAAAATAATAATAATAATAATAATGCTGGCTTTTCTTTAGAAAACACAATGCAAAGCAGTCCAGCTAAACAATCTCTGGAAAATATTAAGCTTATTAACAGGAAGAACCGCACAGCTCAGTTGTTTTGCGTAGAGAAGGTCCTGGGTTCAGGTTCTTCTCTGTGGATTGGTTTGTTTTTAAGGATGAGCTAGCAGCCTCTCTCAAAAGTCTAACAGGGCAACTGCAGGCCAGAAGAAACAGTGTCTGTCTTGAGTTTACAGTTTAACTCAGACGTCCCCAAACTTGGCAATTTTAAGACTTGTGGACTTCAACTCCCAGCTGGCTGGAGAATTCTGGCAGTTGAAGTCCACAAGTCTCAAAGTTGCCAAGTTTGGGGATTCCCGGTTAAACTAAACTGAGTTCAGCAGATAAGACAAAAAGTACCGTAACTGTACTTGCAAAAAGTTTTTTTTTTTTTTGCTCTTTCACCTTGTGCGTCCCCAAAATTACCTTTTCTATAGTATTCCCATTGGAAAAGTGGGAGGAGAACAGCCCATCTTGATGCTTGAAAGTGCCTTTAAGGTCACAGTTTAAGTAAAGTAATAAAGTTCAACAAAATAAGGCCCCAAGGTGGTACACTAAGGGGCATCGTGCCATGCCAGGAGAATCAAACTTGCTTGGGAATCAAAAGGAAACGCTGATTCCGGCAGCAGGATTGTTTTGGTTCCATTATGAACCATTTCCTGGCCTTGCAAACCAATTCCACCCTTCTGTGCCAGGACTCGGGAGCGCACGAGCCATGTGGCTAAGCTTGTCAGGAGGACGGGGAGCTCCCAGAATCCTCCTTAGCCTGAAAGAGTTCATTCTTTCATTCGGGGACAGTTGGTGCTGCTGTCTTCTATCGATGCTTCTCTTCCCTCCTGTGAAATTCTTGCACAAATTGGTTGCTTTTTTTAAAGGCCTTGCTTATTCACAGAAGGTCTCTGTCACAATGAGTTGTCACAGTGAGCAACATGTATTAGTTAAGAAACGGATGAGTTTCTTTTTCAGGGCCCCGAGGGTGATCACTGCCTTTTCTTTCCTCCTCCTCCTCCTCCTCCTCCTCTTTTCCTCTTCTTCCTCCTCTTCCTCTTCCTTCCCCTCCTCTTTTCTTCTTCCTCCTCCTCCTCT
>NW_020769375.1:989365-1004536 GCF_900518735.1 Pseudonaja textilis | reverse complement strand
CTCCCCAAGACCAGGTCACTCAGACGTTTGTCTGTTTAATTTTAAAGAATACAGTTAGCATGACACGCATTACAGAATGGAAAATTTGCCCCCCCCCCCCTGTCCACAACTCCCTCCCTCTCCTCCCCCCACCGCTCATTTCTTCCTGTGTTTTTTTAGACTGCATCTCTTGAGCAGAAGAAAATATTTCCCTTGCAGGAGGTTTTTTTTTCTTTTAATACAACTCTTTCAGTGGGAGATCTCAGGTTTCGAATTTCCTGAGTGCAGAAGATAATTGCACTCCAGTAGATACAGGATGACGTAGGGAAGTCAGAAGGAGCCCCAGGGACCTCCATTCAGAAGCGCGAAATAATTGTCTGGGTAAATGGGTAAACAGAAGGTTAACGAGCTTTCTGTATAACTTGGCTCTTGGTTTGAAGGTAAAAGAAGGTTCTTTCTCCACTCCATGAGAAAAGTACAAGACAACAAGCTTTAACCCACAATCAAAGTCCTTTGCAAACCAGAAAGCAATTAGTTGAATGCCAAAGAACACACAGAGATCCCAAACCCAAAACAACAACAACCCCCTTTTCTTTTGTGCGGGGGGGGTGGGAAGTAACAATGTAATGTTGCACAAAAGCTGCATTTAGACTACGCTGTGGTTCTTTGCAGGAATGTTGATAACTTTCCAGTCATAGTTTGGGAATTGAGAGGTTACAGTGACATCTTTAATTGTTTATTTCTTTGCTCATTATAAACTTTTAACAAGGCTGTCCACTTCAAACAATGTAACACAAAATAAGAGGGAGTGCGGGAAGAACGTCCTATAACAATAAATAGACACTACTTAAATGCAAGATGTGAAATGTGAATTTTACAGGCGTCTGCTCTGAAATACTGGAATGGATTCACAAAGGATGAATAGATTCCAGAATTGTCCTTTTGATTTCCAGGATATTTACGAAGTTTTTGTCTGTAATTGACCTCTATTAAATGGAGGTAGCTTCCCACTCTAGTTGCTTCCCTGAGCTGACTGGGTGAAACAAAACTTCAGATACATTTTAGATTCAGCACGTAATCTCTTCCTGGTCTCTTTCCCCCAATTTTAAATCACTTTCTTTGATTGGTTGTTGGAAACTAACATTAGAATCATCACTTTTGGTTTGTTGTTTTTACGCTAATGTCCAGCAAGTGGATAGTTTTGAAGAAAAGGTAATCCAGGAAAATTTTCCCCAGGAAAATTTTAGATTCTCTCTTGTGACATTTATCTGGTTGGTTTATCCGGTTCATCCTTAGCTCTCCCAGGAACAGACTGTGATATTTTACATGCAAGAAATCACATCCCTGATAATTTTCTCTCCCTAAGATACTAGTTCTTATGAAGGACTGCAAGCAGTGCATGCAGAAATCTTAGGTTGCAGAGGGGAGTTTCTTTTAGAATTCCAATTATATTGCCTACAAGCTATTTACTGGCCTTCCTTTGTGTTTGTGTATATGTGCTAGAGCAGGGGTCGCCAATCTTTTGGACCTCAGGGACCACCAAACTCATAATTTTAAATCCTGCAGACCAGAGACCCTGGGAAAATCCCCCAAAAAGTCTGCAGGAAAATCCCCCACCTTGTTTTCTTACCGATCGATCATTCTTTATTTGGGATCGCAGGCACCGTCTCCAGCTCTGTTCTCAGGGGGAGGGAGGGAGGGAGGGAGAGACTTTTGGCTTCATGCAAGGAAAGCAACAGAAGCAGCAGAAGCCTTTCTTTCTCTTCCCCAAACTTCGCCAGAAATGAGCCTTTGTGAGAATTGTCTCACTGACGCAGCCTCTTGGAGCAGGAGGTCTTGCAGGGTCCCAAAGACTCATTTCTGGCGGAGTTTGGAGGAGAGAAAGAAAGACTTTTGCTGCTTTCCTTGCGTGCAGCCAAAAGCAGAAGAAGAAAGAAGCGAAAAGAAGCAGCCCCGTGGCCAGGCCAGGAACGTGGGGTGAGTGGGGCAAGTTCCCCCCTCCACCCTTCCCCCCCCTCCCCTCACTATCTCATGTTGTTCACAATGCAAGTGACGCGAGCCTTGTGTTCCCACGGGCCATGTGGGCGATGCAGCCTCGTGTTCCCGTGCAGCCTGGATTAATTGCTTTGAGGGGTGTTTGCGGGGGTGACATTTCTCTGCAGACCACCAAAATTTTCTCATGGACCACTAGTGGTCCCCGGCCCACTGGTTGGCAACCACTGTGCTTGAGGAGAGTTCCCCAACTTTTCTGTCTTTGCGGACTGTTGGGGGAGGGAGAGGGGATCATTCTGTGTGCGTGGTGGGTGTGTACACACACAGCTCCATTGTGCAAGTGGCGAGCACATGCGCCTGGTCATGCAAACAAGATGTGCATGTGTTTGCCCATTGCTTCCACGAGAGGGGATGTGCGTGTGCACACACACTTCCCCGCCCTCCACCTCTGTGGCCAGGTTCTGGTCAGTTGAATAGCTGATAGTGGGCCACCATGCAGGAGTTGGGGACCCCTATGCTAGAGTACTTCTCTCTTGTCTGTCTCTCTTGCACACCCAAGTGCACACTATGTGTCTGTTTATATTTTCGTAACTGCTTCATTCTGATAAAATTTGCAGCTGTGTAAATCTTTCTTTCTTAGTGCAAACTTTTAAGATGCCTTGGTGCAAAAATTGGTATATTTATTTTGCATCGTACACATGGTTGATGTAACCTTTATGCCAAAATGTAAACACTACCCCACTCCTTGGTGTTCCTCGATTTTAATTTTGTTTTTCACAGCATTTTCAATTGTAATGAAACATTTTGATATTGATAAATGGTTAATTCTTGGCAACAGCCTGACTGTTAAGCCTTGTTTCAGAAATAACCACTTGTATTTTGTTCATCGCTTCCTGCTAGTGATACGATAGCTATCTTGTTTTGGATGATATTACATTTTTGCACTATAGATTCTAACAGTTTAGATTTATACTTGCAACATTTATTAGCATACCATCATATTAGCGTAAGTTACAGCATGTTATGATAGAAACTCCTTTTATCTTAGTATTTTATCTTACCCCTTGGATTTTACCTTTGGGTTGTGTATTTTTAAATTTTGACCGAATAAACATTATTAGGAACTCTTGTTAGGTACGTTTAAAAATGTGGCGTTGAATCACATTTTTTTCCTTGTTTTTTTCTCTCTTGCAGCCAACTGGGTACATGGAAAGCTCCATTTCCTACAGTTCAATTGAAGATACTCAGTTGCTCTCTTGGGAAAACGCCCCAAAGTATTGTTTACAGCTCACAATTCCTGGAGGGACAGTCCTGCTGCAGGTATAGTAAACACAACTGAAAACTTGTTTTGCTTTCTTACTGTCAAATCTTTCCCTTTTTCCCTCTTTGCTCAAGTCCTTTTTTTTTTCTCCTTTCAATATTTTATTATATATTTATATTGATTGATTGATTAGCTTGTAGGCCATATCAACATACAGATTCAAACACATATTACCAATAAAATTCTAAACAAACAATTTAAAATGAGAGTAGAATAAAATACGATAGTTATAGGATAAAATACAAATAATTTAATACATAAATGTGTAAAATAGAATAAAATGACATAAAATTATATTTTCTATCACCCCTACAATCTACCCCAATCAAGCCTGCATATGTCGATCTCAGTCAGACCATTTTAAGCAGAAATGGTGCTGTATTAAATGTTAAATTATTAACTTAATTAAATTAAATTATTCATTTGTCAACAAGTAGGATACAGAAATACAATGAAAAATGAAAATAAGGGAAGGAATTCGGGGGTGGGGAGTGTAGGATAGAGAGGAAAAAGAAAAGTTTGACTTTGGTGCGGTAGAGTAAGGTGGTAACATAAAACTTCAACTTTTTTACTTTTATATAATAATAGATACCAGCCATTTCTATAACAGCAAGCCTATGTAATCAACAAAACCCCAAATCAAGGTTTCATTGTTGATGGAGTTAGCCGAGATGGATGAATTGACTGCTTTGATTAAAGTTTAAAAAAAAGGAACACAATTTATTTTGTTCCTGCTTGGAAAGAGCTTTTGGACTTTGTCCTCTTTGTCTTGAGTCCAATTATAATGTGTAACGGGGAAAATTAACTCCATTAGTTGATGATAGATTTCAGCATCAGGCCAATGCATTCCTAAGTTGCTGCCTCACCCAGAGGGATAGGATCAAAATCACGTGAAGTGTTAGTACCGGTACCACTTTTACACTGCACCCATGAAGCCACACTGCACCCAGTTTTGGTCACCACGATACAAACATTGTTGAGGCTCTAGAACAGGGATGTCAAATTCGATTTCATTGAAGACCGCATCAGGGTTGTGTTTGACATGAGGGGGCCAGGGTGGGCATGGCAGGATGGGCCTGGTCAGCTCGATCTCACTCATGGTGCCTGGGGTGTGCCTGGGGCGCCCCAAGCATTCTAGCCAGCGAAAACGGGCTCCCAAGCTCCGTTTTTGGCTGCGATGGGCTCCTGCAACCCTCTGCCAGTTGAATATGTAGCTTAGGAGGGCCCTCCCAAGCTCCGTTTTCACTGGCACTGGCACTGTGGGCCGGTCCTTCACTATTTCCAGGGCAGCCCCATGAGCCAGATCTAAGCACTTTGTGGGCACGATCCAGGCTCCAGGCCTTGAAAGAGTGCAGAGGAGAACAATGAAGTTGATAAAGGTCTTAGAGGCATACAATGAGCTGTTGAGAGAACTGGGTATGTTTAACCAAAAAAGAGGAGGACTAGGGATGATATGATAGCAGTCTTCTGGAGTTGGTCATAGAGAAGAGGGGATTCAGAGGTGGGATTCAGCAGGTTCTGACCAGTTCTGAAGAACCAGTAGTGGAAATTTTGAGTAGTTCGGAGAACCAGCAAATATCACCTGTGACTGGAGATTTTACAGTATCCTTCCCCTGCCACGCCCATCAAGCCATGCCCACAGAACCGGTAGTAACAATTTTGAATACCACCACTGGGTTGTTCCCTCTCTCTGGAACCTCATTCCCCCTGTCAAGGCGATAGTTTAAGAGCTGACCAGCTGATGCAACGATGGGAATGAGTCAGAAGGTCTTTGGCTGTTATCCCTTTAAGAGCCTGCGTAATAAGAGGAGGCCCTGCTAGAGTGTTTGTTGGTCCCTTGAGTTTCTTTCCTGCTGTAATTGCTGTTTGTTTAGATATTGCTTGTAGCAGTGTATCAGAGGTGGTAGTCAGCAGGTTCTGACCAGTTCTGGAGAACCGGTAGCGGAAATTTTGAGTAGTTTGGGGAACCAGCAAATACACCCTCTGACTGGAGATTTTACAGTATCCTTCCCCTGCCAGGCCCACCAAGCCACGCCCACAGAACCGGTAGTAAAAAAAAATTTGAATCCCACCACTGGATTGACTTATTCTCCAAAACACTTGAGGGCAAGAAGCAATGGATGGAAACTAATCAAAAACCAACTTAGAATTAAGGAGAAGTTTCCTGAGAACAATTCATCAGTGGAACAGCCTTCAAAAGTTGTGGGTGCTCCAACACTGGAGGTTCTTAAGAAGAGACTGGACAACCATTTGTATGAAATCGTATAGGCTCGCCTGCTTGACTAGGGAGTTGGACCTTCCCGGTCCCTTCCAACTCGGTTATTCTATTAGTCTGTTATTTGTCAGATTTATGCCATGTTGCCTTCATGGGCTCAAATCTGTTTTCTTTAATGCAGAGGGTCTTTCTGAATATTACCATCGCCTTCTGAGGTTCCTGTTGACGTGGAAGTTTAATCATAGGGAAGCGGCATATAGTTTTCTGAAACTGGTCCCTTGACTTGGAGGAACTGGCTTCTGTAACAACCAAGAGATATTTCTGTATTAAAAGTCCAGGCTGTGTTTATATGCATGGTTACTTTGCAACAAACTTCATGGAGAGCACCTTAATTGTTTCCTCGTTCCTAAGCAAACACAGATTGGACTGAATGGCAAAACACACACTAACCAGCAGTACTGAAAGCTTCTGTCCGTCCTATCAGTCCCCTACGTAGCGATCAGGGAAACTGGTTTCCAGTGTTGTGATTGATGAATTAGATGTTTTTGCTCCAGTTTTCCCAAGGGATCAAAGCCATCAGCAACCACCACACCCGTCTCCATAAAATAAACAGGAACATGATTAAGTTATACTTATCAGTGTTCGGTTCATGGCAGAATATGTTTTGAAATCTCTTACTTCAGTTAACAGTGATGTAATACAGTGGTATAATATAAAGAGAGAGGGAGGGAGGGAGGGAAGATGTACCTTTCTTGGGGTTTTTTTTTGAGCCTGATAGTTGATCTAGCAATACCAATAGCACTTAGACCAAGGGTCTTCAAACTTGGCAAGTTTAAGACTTGTGAACTTCAACTCTCAGAATTCCTGAGCTAAGATGACTGGAGGAGAAATTCTTGGAGTTGAAATCCACAAGTCTTAAAGCTGTCCTCATTTTATCCATCTTGGAAGGATGGAAGGCTGAATCAGCCTTGAGCCTGGTGAGATTTGAACTGTCAAACTGCAGGCAGCCGGCAGGCAGCAGAAGTAGCCTGCAGTACCGCACTCTAACCACTGTGCCACCGTGGCTTCTAACTTCATCTGTCCTATTATTGAAGTAATTAACATCCAAAGGTCTCATCAGCTTTGAAGAAACTCTCCAGCACTTTAATATCGGTATATGTACCACTATATCACATTCAGATAGTCCTTGATTTACAACCATTCATTTAATGACCTTTCAAAATTACAACGTCCCTGAAAAGAGGGACTTAAGACCATTTTTCATACTTACAATGTTGTAGCATCCTCATGGTCCTGTGATCAAAATTCAGACCGTTGGCAACTGATGTCGTATTTTCTACGGCTGCGCTGTTCTGGGGTCACATGATCCCATTTTGCGACCTTCTGACAAGCAAGTCCATGGGGAAGCCAGATTCACTTAACAACCATGTTACTAATTTAACAGCTGCAGTGATTCACTTAGCAATTGTGGCAAGAAAGATCGTAAAATGGTGCAAAATTCACTTAATAATTGTCTCGCTTAGCAACAGAAATTTTGAGCTCAGTTGTGGTCGTAAGTCAAGGACTACCTGTATAGGAGTAGGAAAGTACCTTCTGAGGATATCCGAGCCCCAGACAACTGAAATCGTCCGAGTGTTTGCAGCATGACTACTATTGTGAGACAACCCAGGAGCAAAGCACAGCACACACAGAGGGTTTGTGTTTTAACAATGGTTTATATACAGACAGTTATATACATAAATATACATGGTAGAAACATACCAGGCAAGCAGTCAGTCTTCATTACTCTGCACAGAGAACCACAATAGAGATGGAACACGAGGAGAGAGACGTACGCCCTCTCATGGCCTCATGTATATATTTAGACAGCTTCTTAAAGTGGTAAAACCCTGTGGGACCCACCCTCAGTCTTAAAGCAGCAATAACCATGCTGATTCATCCTTATTGCATTCAGCCTTACAAAAGCTGGTCAGCTATTAAATCTCAATACCTTGACAGAAATGATACCCAGCGATCACAGGAAGGCTTTAAAAAAAAAACCATGGGAAAGTCCTTGTGTTTGTGATCCTCTAAGTATCAGGAGATACCATGATTAGTGGCATCAGAAGTCACAGAGAGATTCAAGAGAACTAACTGCATTCACACAAATCTGCCTCCTGGCATATGTCACACACCAAGGCAACCAAAGCCATTTTAATCCAGCTTCCCGCTCCAAATCCTGCAACTGGCATCTTCCCACTAATATCACAAAGGGTGGAGGGAGAGAATATTAGTTTTAGATATGTTTTCTGAAAAAAAATCTAAGCTATCAAACATAAAGCACACAACCATCCATGTTTTTGAATCCTCGTTGCTTTGCCTTCTTGCTTTTATTTCCAGCGTGATTAACCCACAAAAATACGAGGATGACGATTGTTTGTGCTGAACATATAATAATAATGAGTGAAACAGAGTCTGAAGTCCGAGCTCCTGGCTACGTTTCAAGGAAGTTTGGCAGGCCTAGTTGATGTTTATCAGCTGCAGAGGGCCCTAATTTTTTTTCTTTCTTTTTTTTTATTTTTGCGGTTATTCCGAGAGCAAATTAATAGTGTTTGTGAGAAATGGGCATTTGAAGAGGGGAGCTTTGCCCGAATGTTTTCCCACTTAAAGGACTGATATCATAATATTGTTTCCCCAGCATCGATAACGGGGTTTGAATGGAGTCCAGGTTTCCCTGGTTATTTATCTTGGACCTCCCCTGCAGTTTGTAGAGCAAGGCTCCCTTGCGGGCAGACAGCAGCCGAGCCCCAACACAATTGCTCCTGTGCACTTTTAGCTGGAGCTGCTGCGTTGGGACTCCTGATGTGTTATGGGCTGGAGAGAGATGCTCTTAGAAGGCAGATGCAGTTGGATGCAATTCCAGTAAAATAGAATAGAATAACAGAGTTGGAAGGGACCTTGGAGGCCTTCTAGTCCAACCCTCTCTATTTAGGCAGGAAACCCTACACTAATTCAGGCAAATGGTTGTCCAATCTCCTCTTAAAAACTTCCAGCGTTGGAGCATTCACAACTTCTTGAGGCAAGTTGTTCCACTGATTAGTTGTTCTCACTGTCAGGAAATTCCTCCTTAGTTCTAAACTGCTTCTCTTCTGGATTAGTTTCCACCCATTGCTTCTTGTCCTGCCCTCAGGTGCTTTGGAGAATAGCTTGGCTCCCTCTTCTTTGTGGCAGCCTCTGAGATATTGGAACACTGCTATCATGTCTCCCCTAGTTCTTCTTTTCATTAGACTAGACTAGTCATGCCCAGTCCCTGCAACCGTTCTTCATGTGTTTTATCCTCCAAGCCCCTAATCATCTTGGTTGGTCATCTTGGTTGCTCTTCTCTGCACTCTTTCTAGAGTCTCCACATCTTTTTTACATTGTGGCGACCAAAACTGGATGCAGTATTCTAAGTGTGGCCTTACCAAGGCATTATAAAGCGGTATTAACACTTCTATCCCGCTGCCTATGCAGCCTAGAACTGTGTTGGCTTTTTTGGCAGCTGTAGCACACTGCTGGCTCATATTCTATTTCAGTGCTTGACAAGCACTGAAATAGAAACCAATTAGCAGGGGAATCCAGATGGAAAAACGGTATTTAAAGTCATGACACAATAAAGGATGTAATTGCACAAGGTGTGCTCCGCAGTGAATGCTGCTGTTTTTCTTCTCTCTCTGCAATAAAATAAAGGCGATAATCTGAAAATCTTAAGTTTTCAGTAGCATAACACTTTTTTCCCCCTCCTGTGTATAGATTTGGCAGAAAGCTGGGGTTTCTTTGATTTTAAAAAAACAACTACCACCACCTAGCAATTCTAGTTGTCTTTGGGAAAAATAAATGGAAAATGGAGGAAATAAAAATAGGTTCCAATTTGCAGGATTGTGAGTACTGAGGGCAGAGGCCTCTTACCTTTTCTAGGGAGATTTAGAATGTAAAGATCCGGGTTTTTTTTATTTCGGAGTAGTGCTGAAATGATGTGGAGTTGTGGATATTACCCTAACCTTGTCAGGGACTTGTTCATGTTGGCTTTTACATTCTCTGACAACTGTGCTCCACTATGGGGAAGAAAGTCATGTGCAAAGAATCAGGAGCGTGCGTTAAATTCCAGTTTAAGAAGATTTATTGCTAAAACCTATACACAATAATCTAATCAGCTAATGGTCAGCAATACAAAATAATACTTAGACTTATATACTGCTTCTCAGTGCTTTACAGCCCTCTCTAAGGCAGAGTCAGCATCTTGCCCCAACAACCAGGGTCCTCATTTTACTGACCTTGGAAGGCCGAGTCAACCTTGAGACAGTGAGGATTGAATTCCTGGCAGTCGACAGAATTAGCCTGCAATACTTCATTCTAACCACTGCGCCACCACACTCACGGCAGTAAATTGATGCTTAGATAAGACTCAGTGGGATTCAAGAGGGGCTGGACTTGGAATGTTTGTGGACAGGTAACGATTCTAGGTGGAGTCCTCTCTTGACTCTGCTGCTGCTTCTCCTACAAAGTATAACTTACTTGATTGGTTCACCCTAAGCACCCAATGGATTGGTTGGGATGCAGAGGTGATTTAAGGGTTATGGGGCTCTGACACCCAGTTTGAGTCAGGTTTTGCTGCAGCTTGGAGTGAGAGGATGATGATAGCCTTGAATCAAATTGCACCTATACAGACTATTATTCATATGTATCCCAGAGGACCCCTTCGTTATCAAAGGATTTCTGGGTGATGGAGCATCATAAGAAATGCTTTGTCGTGGAATGTTTGGATGATCTTGGGGAAAGAAGGGAGGAGCTGCTGCCTAGGAAACCATCAGAGAAGAGAGGCTGGAGCCTCCAGTGGCTTAACGGGTGGGAGGAAGAAACTTACGAACAACCCTCCCTAATTGGGTGATTAAAAGTTTGTGGTTAAATTGGCAAGATTCTTTTCAAGTAGATTTGCAGCAAAGTAGAACTAATTCATCTAGTTGTGTTTTGTCTGATTTATCTGGAAGAGCAGACATGTCTTGAGCACTGCTGGAGGAACACAGTGGGTGGACTTAACCAGACATGGTCAAGAGTCTTCCTCACAGCGGCAGAGTTTATTTTCCCATCCTTATTGCATCTTCAGAGAACCAGTTGGAGGTCCTGTTGTGAAGATTCTTCTGGGCATCTATGATGGATTCTAGCTGCATGCTTTTTGTGGACTTACCTGAGGCATGGGTCTTGCCCAGTTCCTTCAGAAGAGTCTGAACTTGTTGGCCCTGATGGAGCCGGCAAGGTCCTTGGAGTTATGAGATCAGCCTTCTGCATTGTAGATCCATGTCTTTCGTTGATTATGTCCTCCTGGGAGTTGGCATGTGGTTGAGTCAGAGTCATCTTGTTGCACCCAGATGGAGCCTTCTCTGCCACCGGTCCTCCCTTGTGGAAGGGCGTCTCTTCGGAGAACCAGATGGCTGAAACTCTTGTTAGCCTTTCACAAAACCCTAAAGGTCAGGGTGTTTCTTCAGGCACTTGGGCCAGGAGGGTAAGCAAGCTCTGCGAGAGTTGATTGGTTTTTATGGCTCTTTTCCTTCGGTGTGATTCTTTTTTATCCATGGACTTCCTTATGAGGATTGCCAATTTAATTTTATTGGTGATTTCTTTTTGTCTTCTGCCTTCACTCTTGAATGCCACCCAGATTGTAGACATGGTTAAATAAATAAAAAATAGCATAATGGTATAAATTTCGTGAAAGTGAGTTGATGGGTGTGTTCCATCTCTCTCTTTCTCTGTCTGCCTGCCTATCTCTGTCTCTGTCTCTGTCTCTCTCTCTCTTTCTCTGTCACTTTCTCTCCCCCTCTGACTCTCTCTCTTTTCAGTGCCATTGTAACTTCAAATGGTCACTAAATGAACGGTTGTAAGTCAAGGACTACCTATAGTCCTATCTAATAAATAAGTCCCATCTCTTAGTCCCATGCTCATAAATGTCATCTGTGGCTCAAGGATGCCAATTGCAAAGATCAGTAGATGTTTTCACCCTATGCTCTCCCTCCAGGTGTTCCTTTCCTTCTGCCAACTCAACCATTATATTTTTGAAAACCATAGATTATGTATTTGCTATCCTCCAGAACCAAGCCTTCACTGGTTTTACGGCTTAGCGTGATGTACAAAAGCCACCAGGTTTTGTTTTATTGAGTAGATGAAGCTTAAACCACGCTATGACACAGTATGTAATTCTAATCCATTTATGGTATACACTTTACACAGAGAAGTAGAAGCGTACTGTAGGAAAGTATCTGAGATAGCAGGGTGGTGAGAAAGTCAAATATGAATTAACAGAGTAACAGAGTTGGAAAGGAGGTCTTCTAGACCAGGGGTCGCCAACCTTTTGGACCTCAGGGACCACCAAACTCATAATTTTAAATCCCGAGGACCCTGGGAAAATCCCCCCAAAAGTCTGCAGGAAAATTCCCCACCCCTTTTTCCTACCGATCGATCGTTCTTTATTTGGGATTACAGGATACCATCTTCCACTCCGTTCTCAGGGGGAGAGAGAGAGAGAGACACTTTTGGCTTCATGCAAGGAAAGCAGCAGAAGTCTTTTTTTCTCTCCCCCAAACTCTTCCAGAAATGAGTCTCTGGGAGACTTGTTGTGCCGGCACAGCCTCTTGGAGCAGGAGGCCTTGCGGGGTCCCAAAGACTCATTTCTGGCAGAGTTTGGGGGAGAGAAAGAACGACCGTTGCTGCTTTCCTTGTGTGCAGCCAAAAGCAGAAGAAGAAAGAAGCAGAAAGAATAGGATAGGATAGGATAGGATAGGATAGGATAGGATACTTTTATTGGCCAAGTGTGATTGCATGCACAAGGAATTTGTCTTGGTGTAAATACTCTCAGTATACATAAAGAAAAGATGCATTCGTTAAGAATCAAGAATCATAATGTACAACACTTAATGATGATCATAGGGTACAATCAACAATCAAATCATACTAGGAAACAGTCAATATAAATCCTAAGGATACAAGCGACAAAATTACAGTCCTACAATCACAAGTGGGAGGGGATGGGTGATAAGGAGTGATGAGAAGATTAACAATAATACTAGTGCAGACTTTGTAAATAGTTGAACAGTGTTGAAGGAATGATTTGTTTAGCAGAGTGATGGTGTTCAGGGAAAAACTGTCCTTGTGTCTAGTTGTTCTGATGTGCAGTGCTCTATAGCGTCGTTTTGAGGGTAGGAGTTAAAACAGTTTATGTCTGGGATGTGAGGGGCCTGTAAATATTTTCACAGCCCTCTTTTTGACTCGTGCAGGATACAGGTCCTCGATTGAAGGCAGGTGGGTAGTAATTGTTTTTTCGAAAGAAGCAGCCTGGTGGCCA
Organism: Pseudonaja textilis; assembly: GCF_900518735.1. Next base: position 991,678 of record NW_020769375.1, on the reverse strand, counting down.
CATGAGGCGCAGGGGGCGAGAGGGGTAAGTTCCCCTCCTCCCCTCACTACCTCGTGTTGTCCGCAATGCAAGCGACAGAAGCTTTGTGTTCCCACGGGCCGTGTGGGCGATGCAGCCTTGTGTTCCCGTGCAGCCTGGATTAATTGCTTTGGGGGTGACATTTCTCTGCGGACCACCAAAATTTTCTCGCGGACCACCAGTGGTCCCTGGCCCACTGGTTGGCGACTACTGTTCTAGTCCAACACCCTATACCATTTCAGACAAATGGCTGTCCAATATTAAATTAAAACCGCCAGTGATGGACCCACAACTTCTGGAGGAAAGCTGTTCCAATGATTAATTGTTTTTCACTGTCAGGAAATTTCTCCTTAGTTCGAGGTTGGGTCCCTCTTTGATTAGTTTCCGTCTGTTGCTTCTTCTTCTGCCTTCAGGGCCTTTGGAGAATAACTTGGCTCCCTTTTCTTTGTGGCAGCCCCTCAAATATTGGAAGACTGCTTCTCTTGTAAGAGGTCAGAAAATCCACCTATAGAAACCAAACGTCCTCTTCCCCTACTTTTTTTATGGGATTCTTTCCCATATGTTTACCATACATAAATGGAGTGTACCTTTTTCCTGCATACAACAGGATAACCGAGTCAGGATATGTTCCAGATATGAGAAGTTGCTCCCAGAAATTGGCACAAATCTGGTAATGAGTGACTGTATCAGAGGCATTGAGGTTAGGAGAGACTATATGAAGCTAACAAGTCATTGGGAGGTTTGTACAATGAAATAACGAAGCATTTTGGTCCCCCTGAAAAACAGTGAATAATGGTAAAGATAATTGAGGCAGGAGAAAATTAAATTATGGGTTGTGTTCCACTTACATCTTCTTGCTTAAGGGGTGTTCAGAGAGAAAAAAACTTTCAAAGCAAGTTAGTTATTTTATCTCTGGAAAATTGCAAAAGTTGGCCAAGTTCTAATTTTGACCATAATCTATATTTGGCTCTGCGGTATAGTGTTTTCCCTGCATTTTGAAGGCTATTCCTGGCAATTAGGTGTACTCAAAAGGAAAAAACAAACTTGATAAGTCCTAACAATGGGTGCTAGATAAAATGTGATTCATCCTTTTTGTGTGTGAGTAAGCATAGCCTTTTGGTTTTATTCTTATTCTAGCAAAAATATTTCACGGAAAAACTAGGGTAAAGTTTAATAACGGGCTGAAGTTACGAGAAGGCAGAATTCAAATGAATACAGAGAAAAATTTTCCAATCATAAAAACAGGTTTTGCATGCCACAAATGATATAATGATTTTTTTTTTTTCTGGATAAGCCCAAACACTGCATTTAACTGAGATTGCTGCACTGAGCAAGGATTTTTTAAGAGCCTAATTAAGCCATTCTGACTCTGTGTACCTATATTGTACAATTGCCCGTGAATTTTCAAAAGTTTTGTAAATGCAACTGAATAACTCTCTTTTTCATCTACTGTAAATGTTCATGGATAAGCCCATTGGCGTAAAAGCCAACCCTTGAATTTTTAACCAGTTATATGAAAAATATGCCACTCCTGGATAAGCCATTTGTGAAACTTAAAATAGAAAAATTTCAAGGGTTGGCTTATTCCAGGTGGCACATTTTTCATGGTATTTAGTTAAGAAAAGGATTTACTTATCCACAAATGGGTTTATCATTTTTACTTCCAAAAAGTATATATAAGCTCATTGGCAAATAAGCAAACCCCGTTTTTTTTCCTCTCATTAAAATTGCAGGCTGCAAACAGTTACCTGAGAGACCAGTGGTTCCATTCCTTGCAGTGGAAGGTAAGTTGTTTATCTGTGTTTCTGCTAAAATCATTGGAAAAAGAAAACAATCTGTGCACTTCGGAGTAGTTATCCTGTAAATAAATATATTAGTTTTTCAGTTTCATTCAAAGAAATGCATCACGCAGGCTGACATGCTGGGTAGGAGATTGTCAAATCGTAGGAAAAGTGCAAATTTGCCACCACCTTGGAAAGCCCTCAACATGTGGGGAGTAACCCCTTTTAACTGTTATTTAATCTCTTTTCAATTCAGTTTAAAGGGAATGAAATCTAGTTTCAACCTTAAATGTACATTGAAATGGAGTTCAGTGAGACTGAATTCAATTCCTTATACCTCCTTATTGGGGTGTGTTCCCACTGGCACTTTGCACAAAAACCCGAGTCAGCCTGACAAAAATGATGTGTTTCCTGCAAAATAATAATGATGATGACGATAATAATAAATAATAATAATAATAATAATAATAATAATAATAATAATAATAATAATAATAATAATAATAATAATAAT
>NW_020769375.1:954659-970172 GCF_900518735.1 Pseudonaja textilis | reverse complement strand
AGAATAGAATAGAATAGAATAGAATAGAATAGAATAGAATAGAATAGAATAGAATAGAATAGAATAGAACTCTTTATCGGCCAAGTGTGATTGGACACAGAAGGAATTTGTCTTGGTGCAAATGCTCTCAGTATACATAAAAGAAAAGTTACATTCGTCAAGAGTCAAGAATCATCAGGAACAACACTTAATGATAGTCCTAGGGTACATTAAGCAATTAGGGGCGACATGCTGGCTTTCTTTTGCTACTTGAGGGACTGTCACAGAGAAGAAGAGATTGACTGATTCTCCAAAGCACCCGAGGGCAGGACAAGAAGCAATGGGTGGAAGCTCAATAAAGAGATTTCCTACCTGGAATGAAGGAGAAATTTAAGGGAAAGCAATTAATCAATAGAACAGCTTGCCTCTTGGAGTTATGGGTGCTCCATAGCTGAAGATTTTTAAGAAAAAATATTGTACGGCGGTTTGTCTGGGATATTATAAAATCTCTGCCTTGGGCAAGGATTTGAACTAGAATACCCACAGGGTCCCTTCAGTGCGATGGCTCTATGATTCATTATTCCCCCATAGTTCCCTTGGTAGGAGAAAATCCTTGTAATGATTGACTTTGCCCATATGGAACAATGAAACCATTGCCTGTTATCTTTTTTTTCACATCATTCCTTTTGTCAGGATATTTGTGCACAGTCTTTGGCGCCATAAATATCAAATTATTCAGGCCATCCAGGTATATTTTGTACTCTGGTATTTGTTTTTTTTTTGATAGGGTTGATGTAGTCTTTCCGAATGTTACTAATTAAGGGGATAATTGTATGATGGTTTTGCAAGAGCAGAATAGCCTAGGTTTTTGTACCCATCAGTTGTTGGAGAATTCTGTATTTTAGTTTTTATCAGTTAGTCATTTCACTCTAGCAAAGCATTCACATCATAATCTTACATTTTTTTTGTTACATCTTAGCATAAATCTAGTTTGTAATGATTAGGATAGCACATTCTTCTTAGGTTTAGTTATTTAGTTAATCGTATTGATTTAGTTAATCTTATTATTTAGTTAATCTTATTGATTTTATGCTATTAATTCTGTATTCATATACTGCATTCATAGCTGTATGGAGGCTTTATTATAGGCTACTGTATCTTATTTTGCTGATCATTGTGCAGAATAAAATTTCAGGTTTTTCCTTCTCTTCATTATCATCACAATCACTCTTCATTACTTTCAATCTCATTTTCTGCATAATGCGAACAGAATATGATATTTAGCCTTGCAGTGGGTGGATTGATTCCTTCCTTCCCTCCCTCCCTCCCTCATTTCTTCCACCCTCCCTCCCTTTCTCCTTCCTTCCTTCCTTCCTTCCTTCCTTCCTTCCTTCCTTCCTTCCTTCCTTCCTTCCTTCCTTCCTTCCTTCTGTCCATCCCTCCCTCCCTCATTTCGTCCACCCTCCCTTTTCTCCTTCCGTCCCTCCATCCCTCCCTCATTTCTTCTACCTTCCCTTTCTCCTTCATTTCTTCCATCCCTCCCTCCGTCATTTCTTTCTCCCTCCCTCCCTACTTCTTTTCTTCCTCTCTTCTTCTTTTATTCCACCCTCCCGCCTTCTTTCCATCCTCTCTCCTCCTTTTCTTCCACCCTCCCTCCTGTTTCACTGCACTGAGCAAGCCAGGTCTTCTTGATTTCTTTTGAGATGGGCAGAATCCAGGAACAAATCAAAGATATGCCACAGTATCTCTGGAGGTTTATGAGTATCTTCCCAGCCCCTTCCTGGGCTGGGCTGTAATTTTTACAGTAAGATTTCCTGAAGATAACAGTGCATTATGCAAACAGGTTTAAATCATTCTGGCTCTAAGAGTTGCCAGTAGAAGAAGTGGGGAAGGCAGAGAGAAGGAAAGATTCTTGGGAGGTTTTTTTTTTTCCACTGAGAGGCCAGAGAGAAATTAACTCTGAAGAAGATCGATTTCAAAAGACAGCGTATCTTCTAGACATCCACTCTAATCTTTCCTGGCCCATCTTTAGTGGCAGACAATTTGTTCCGTACTCTCCAGCTCCCTCCTTCAAAAAGTAGCAATCACAGTTTTTTTTTCTGGGGAAAAAAAGTATATACTTCGAAGTCTGTAGCTAAAGAGCTTAGAGAAGCTCGAGGAGAAGAAGGAGCGGTGGAAGAAGAAAAAGAAGGAGAAGGAGTAGAAGGAGGAGGAGAAGGAAAAGGAGGGGGAGAAGGAGGAGAGGAAGAGGAAGAAGAAGAAGAAGAAGAAGAAGAAGAAGAAGAAGAAGAAGAAGAAGAAGAAGAAGAAGAAGAAGAAGAAGAAGAAGAAGAAGAAGAAGAAGAAGAAGAAGAAAGCATCAACCAACTCTAGTTTTTCTTCTAACAAGATTCTTCTGTTACGTTACACTGAAGGCTGACTTTGCACATGGAGTCTGAGGTGGGAGTAAATTAATGGTGGGGAATGTGATGGGGGAAGTAATATTTGAACTACTTTAGCTTGTTGCAATCTGCTTCATGTTTATTTTCAACTTTTTTTTGCATTTCTCCCCTGCTGTTCAGTCTTTATTTGAATGAAGCAAGCAGGCTAAATAATAGGAGAGCACCTAGGCAGTTTTTTTTTCTTGTTAAACTTCTTCAGCCAGGCAGAAATACGTAATCTTCTCCGACTTGAAAACATTTGCTTTTATTTAAAAAACAATTCAGAGATATGTGTTGTGTCTTTTGCCATGCGCTCTTCAGCAAGAAGTTTGCACTGGATTTTCTTGTGAGTGGTTTGTGCGGAATTGCCATTCAAAAGATTTTAATCTAAACAGCATTGTGCAATTGGAAGACCCATCGATTGGTTGAGATTTTTTTTTTTAAGACCAAGTGTCCGCCAATCTTCCATGGTGAAAACCGGGTTTTCAAACGTTATTGGACATTGTTGATTTTGCTGAATAGGTCTTACGTCGTTTCTCTTCTATTTATTTTTAGGTACTATGCGTACTTAGATATTTGAAAAAGTGATCCATAAAAATAGGAGCCAGGATCAATATATCCTTCAAAGTCTTATTGAGATACTTGAGGCCGGTTGAGAATGATTGATGGAATGATAGGCAGATGAGAAGGGTGCATGAGGAGCATCTGAAGATGATCTTGCTGAAGATGGTAGTTGAGAAACAAACTGATAAACTCTGGACATTTCTGTAAATGTTAAATAACTGTTTGGTGTTTGGTTGAACTGAAGTTCCTTTTATTTCAGGCTTCTCTTAACCATTTGACACTGTACCATGGAACACCATAGGAGAGCTTCGTATTAAAATCCCTAGCATTATATTCTGTCCTTGTCAAAACTGAGATGGAGAGAAAAAAAAAATGAGGAAGCTGGATCCTGTTGTAATTACAATCTCCATCTCCACCCATCTCCAAAGCTTTCTGAAAACAAGACACCCACTACTGATAATTGGTGCCAGTGCCCTTTTTGTCTTGTGGCACTGAATCTTGTGGGATTTTCCTGCTGTTTCAAGAGACCTGTTGCTTTCTCCTGGAATTCAGCCATTCTGGGAAAGAGAGGAAAAAGCCATAAACCAGGTTTTCCTCAGTTGGTCGCATTCAGTCAGTGTGATAAAGTCAGCATAAAGAAGTCAGGTGAGAGTTATGGAAGTTGTAGACCAACATATATGGACAGGATCAGGGTGTAGAAGGGTGATACTGGTTCTAATAGCTAGTTGGTTGTTCTATTATTTGGTTGTTGGTTGTTTATACTTTTGATACGTTTTTGCTGTAGATGATGGATGGATGGATAGATGGACGGACAGACAGATAAACAGAGGCATTGACATGTATATTTGGCCTTCATAGTTATGGGTAAATTTAGTAGATCTGTTACATAGTTTATGTGTGTTTGATAATCTAAAAGACATGCTTCCAAGTAGTTGTGCATATAGTTGTTTGTTTACAATGAAATGCTTATAATTTAATATCAAGATAAGGCAATATTTTCCTCAAGCTCATAATCCAGAAAAACAGAAAACAGAAGAAAAATCGGATAGAAAAAAATATCTTTGCAACTATAGATTGTTTGAGGTGGTTACTCAGCAGGTCAAATCATTTACAAGTACTAAAAAGATCGGCTTCTTAGAAAACCTGGTTTCTCTTTTTTTTGTGGCTATTATGCCAATTCTTGAGATGAAATCGAAGCAATTCAACAAATGAGTGTAAGAGGACAAGAGGAGTGATGGAAATCAGGTTCCCAAGTCAGGCTTGATCCTGTGTGTCACTTCTCCATTTGATCTGCCTGCACATGTTTTCCTACAAAACCCAGTGAAGAACATGCTATGCAAATAGTTTCCTTATTTTAAGAAACTGCTAAAAGCAGATGGAACTTGGATGTGATCTTGAAGTAAACCTTAAGTAAAAATCCTATCTATGTTTGTTTTCTTCCTAGAAAAAGATCTACAAGTACAAGAAAGTGCTGAGTAATCCAAGCCGCTTAGAGGTGGTCTTGAAAGAAATCCGGACTTTGGTGGATATGGCATTAACTTCCCCTTTGCAGGATGAATCCATCCATCAAGCCCCTTTAGAAATAGTTTCCAAGTTGCTTTCGGAGGTAAGTCTTTGGCAATGATATTTCTTCATTTCTGTTTTCCATGATCCAACTAGTATGTCCAGTGCAGCAGATTTTTAGGCAGAATCTATTATAGGGTGGTGTAATGGCTAAAACGCTGGGTTTATCGGCTGAAAGCTGGCAGCCCACAGTTGAGATCCAAGCATCGCGCAGTGGGGTGCCTAGTTCCTGTCCACCTAACAGTCCAAAGGCATGTAAATGCGAGTAGATAAATAAGTACCACTTCAGTGGGGAGGAAACAATGTTCTGTAATGTCATGCTAGCCATATGACTGTGGAATCGTCTTCGGACAGTAGTGGCTCAATGGCCTTGAAACAGAGATGAACGCCTCTTCCTATAGTATTGATAATAGATAATCAGAGTTGGAAGGGACCTTGTAGGTCATCTAGTCCAACTCACCCAAGCAGGTGACCCTACACCATTTCTGACAAATGGCAGTCCAATCTGTTCTTGAAAGTCTCAAGTGATGGTGCTCCCACAATTTCTGAGGGCAACTTCTGTTCCACTGATTGACTGTTCTCTCTATCAGAAAGTTTCTCCTTATTTCCAGGTTAAATCTCTCCTTCTTCAGTTTCCATCCATTGTTTCTTGTCTGGCCTACAGGTGCTTTAGAAAATAGCTTGACCCCCCTCCTCTCTGTGACAGCCCCTCAAATATTGGAAGACCTCTATCATGTTTCCCCTGGTCCTTCTCTTCCCTAGACTAGCCAGGCCCAGTTCCTGCAACCGTTCATCATATGTTTTAGCCTCCAGTCCCCTAATCATCCTGGTTGGCCTTCTCTGTACTTTTTCTAGAGTCTCAACATCTTTTTTATAGTGTGGTGACCAAAACTGGATGCAGTACTCTAGGTGTGGCCTTACTAAGGCTTTATAGAGTAGTATTAGTACTTCCCTTGATCTTAATTGTATGCCTCTGTTAATGCAACTTTGGATTGCATTAGCTTTTCTGGCTGGCTCATATTTAGCTGGTTGTCCACTAAGACTCCCACAGTTACTGCTATTGAGTCAGCAACAACTATAAACTCTTCAGAGACCCCTTTCCTTCCTATTATAGGGGTGTCCAACCTTGGCAACTGTAGGACTTGTGGACTCCCAGAATTCCCAATATTTCAGTGTAATCACTCTATCCATAAGTTAAGGACTCACCATTTAAAAATCCCGCCTATTAAAAATCCTTCCCCATAATAAAGACATGTGAGAATCTGATTTACACCATCCTAGGCTGGTTGTCCCATCTGGTTTGATAGTTTAATCTCTTGTTTGGAACCCTTATGGTTTATTTTGAATGATTGTAGATGGGAACTCGTGAATGATTATTGTCAAGATGGGAAGTGTTTGAGTCACCATCAGCTATTGAGTTCACTGGTTTGGTGGTTCCAGGATAACTGGAAGAAATGGGAGATGTTGGGAGGGTCATCAGTGTTGCAACATGCTCCCTTTCTCAGCACCTGGATCTTTTGAGCGATGCATGATCCGTTGGAATCATCTAGCCCAGGGGTCTGCAACCTTAAAGACTCAAAGAGCCATTTCAACCCATTTCCCACAGAAAACACCGGGAGCCAATAATTTAACAACCAGTGTGACTGGGTAGGTGTGGCCAACCCAATGTCACTCACGCCCACCCAGTCACCTCCTTCTCTGGAATATGGAGCGAGTCTCCATCCCCCGCCATCACCCTTACCTTCTCGGGCCAGGTGAGGGGGGAGGGGAGGGGCCAGCCAGTGGTGGGATCAGCTGACAGGGAGCCGCAGCAGAGAGCCAAACGTGCCGCGTGCGGCTCCAGAGCCACAGGTTGCTGACTCCTGATCTAGCCTAAGGGGTGATTCCCCAGACTGATTGGAAATGGGCCCCTGTGGGAGAACAAACTAGATGATTCTTGAAACCAATGCAGATTGATTGATGGTGATGATGGTGACTGGCCATTGGTTTCTTAATGTAATCTCTCATGTAATGTAATCTCAATTTTATAAATGTAATCTTAACTCAATTTTGTAAACGTAACGTTAATGTAACCTCAATTTTCAGGCGACCAATTTAACTACTCAAGAGCATGAAAATATTATTGTGGTAAGTTACAAAAACTCTTTTTTTGTGGGGGGGGAATAATCTGTCTTCTTCCTTGAGTTTGACTTTTCTAGGGTATTCTTTCTCCCCGATTTGTCCCTGCCATTATTTTATATTTTTTTTGGAAAACTGCAGATTTAAAGTGGTTTCATTCCAAGCTTACGCAATCAAGAAATAGCTAAGAGCAGCATCTTAAGAGTTTGGGGACATTCTTTTCACCCCCACCCCCCCTAAAATATTTGGAGAGAAACAACAGGGTTCCGGAAGCTGCAAGAATTAAATGTTATAGCCCATTTGTTGAGTAGCTTGTATTATTTATTTATTTACATTCAGTATTTATTTACATTCAGAGTCTAAAAGGTTTTTAATAGAATGTGAGGATTGAAAGGGATATTCCAACTCTGGATGGCTTACAGTATTAAATTTGTGTTCATTGAGTTAATGGCACCATCTAACCATCTCCTTAGAAGGCCAGATCCTGAAGATGAAACTCAACTACTTTGGTCACCTAATGGAAGGTCTCACTGGAGAAGAGCCTAATTCTGGGAACGATTGAGGGCAACAGAAGAAGAAGGGAACGGCAGAGAAGGAGGTGGCTAGATGGAGTCACAGAAGCAGTCGGCATGAGCTTTAATGGACTCCAGAAGATGAAGGAAGACAGGAAGGTCTGGAGGAACGTTGTCCATGGGATCGCGATGGGTCAGACACGACTTCGCAACGAACAACAGCAAACCATCTCATCCTCTGCCGTCCTCTTCTCCTTTTGGTTGTTTCTTCAAGTCCAAGAGGAAAAGATATTCAGGCAGCTTGGTTCCCAAAGAATTGGTGCTCTGAGAAAGGATTGTCAGAAAGGATTTTGCAGAAGCTCTTCCAGTCTTTAAAAAAAAAACACACATCTGTTTTTGCAGTCTGGTACATGGAACTCTTTAGCCCCAGGACAGACTAAACCTTGAAGGACCTTCTATTCTGACAATACTTCATAATTTGCAATAGTAGCAGCAGTGACATAACCTGATTATGTGGCTGCTGTTACTCTTGGTGCCGTTACGGCATGCAACTGCATTTGGGTTGCCTAGCAATGGACTGAGAAAGGATGAAGTTAGGCATTGGAAAACAAGAGCTTTGTTGGAAAGGAAGAAGTTTCCACTTGCTTTGGAAAATAAATAGCTGTGTTCCTGGATTTGTTTTTGTTAAATCGGGAAACTCTTCAAAGAGGGTTGTTAACGCCAAGGAGGAAAGAGGGGTCCAAAGGATCAGAGGTGGATAAAGAGGTGATTTTCAGAATGTCTAAGTAATATGCTGCCCAGTGTTTGGGATAGGGCAGTCCAGATTCTTATTAAGAGTCCTGAAAAATCAGGGAAGAAGAAGAATGGTTTGCTCTGATGTTTAGCGATCTCTTGAATGAAATGTGATTCAGGATTCCGAAGAAGACTTTTATCTAATCTTCCATGGTACCTTTTGGCCTTACTAGAGCTCTTTTGTTCTTCTTATTGGAGATGGAAGAATAATATAGAGCCTATTTCTGATATAATGATCAGAGTATAAATGAATATGAACGCGGTTTCATTCCTTCATCCCTTTAGGCACTTGCTCCGTTGCTGGAAAACAACCACCCACCACCTGACTTGTGTGAATTCTTCTGCAAGGTATTTCTGATGTCTTTGTTTCTTGTCTTAATTTTTGCAACCGATGTCCAAACATTTCTTAGTGGCAGCTCCTTAAACAAGTTAAAATTTTGTTTGCAGAGGGTAAGGAAGGTGGAAATATGCAGAAACTGTTATCTAGACAAAAGGGGATAAAACCTTTTTTTAGCCCAGACAAACTTGGTAGCATTCAGAAGTTGCTTAGACAGATGTTTCCCTTACTGGAGCATAAATGGAGGAGATACAATGCAGTCAGTCTAAAGATGCTGCTATTGTAGCCCCTCTCAGTAAAATTTGTTTTAGCTTTCTAAAGAGCTAAAGAGTTGATTTCTTGTCTGATCTACCTAGTGAGGCTGTCCATAACTACAGCCCTCCAAGATTGGCTTAGATTATAAGCATCATAGGTGGTTGGTTGGTTGATTGGTTGGTTGGTTGGTTAGGGAGGTGGGGTAGGGGTAGAGAGAGAGAGAGAGGAAGGGAGGGAGGGAGAAAAGACAGAGAGAGACACAGAGAAAAATGAGCAAGCAAGCCAACTGTTTAGGATAAAAATTCAATTTGAGGGATGCTCCAGTATTTATTAACAACATTGTAGAATGCCTGTTTTGATATGTTTCCAATTATAACATAGGACCTTTCTATGCTATTGAAATAAATCAGTAAAAATGCTGACATCTATTAGAAATTCCCATCTAATATTGGCAATTTTGGGTTGCAAAATATTGTAATCCAGTGGACGAACCATTGATCGCTATTAGATCTCACTTGCTTTTAACTGAGACGGGTTCCAGGCTAATCCCTGATAGCTTCAGAAAGTAGATGAACAGGCAACATGAGACATTACTTCTGTGGTCCTTACTGAGAAATACTTTTGAAACCCTTCACAAGATCTATCCAGTAGATTTGGGGGAAAGAGCCCTTACAACTGATGGTTAACTTGTTAAGATTAATAGCAACGTTGGGGTAATTCACGGCAGTGGATTGTGCTTTTTCTCACCTCTTTTTAAACATAACAATCTCTTGACGCAGCATTGCCGAGAACGCCCTCGATCTATGGTGGTCATAGAAGTATTCACTCCAGTGGTACAGAGGATCCTAAAACATAACATGGTGAGTTCATCACTTTGTTGCCTTGGTTTCTGTAGAAAATCTTCACAATGCTGCTATTTTATGTGGTCTGTTATGTCCGTGTATTTATGGAACAAAGAAGCAAATACAGGGGTACCTTGGTACTCAAGTGCGTTCAAGCTCATCGAATTTGGTACTCAACGTATTTTGACACAAAAATGTCCCAGCATTCATCCTTTGTTTAGTCCCCAATGAATATACTAGAACTTGTGGATGTAGGCTGCCTTGTGACTCACTACATTATTCCTTATGGGGAAAATTTGTTTGGTAATCATCGTTTTTGGTACTCATTCATCCTCCCGGAACCTGTTAACGATGAGTACAGAGGTATGACGGTAGTCCTAAAATACTTAGCTTCATTCTTCAGTAGAAGCTTATCTCCATGTTTAGCTAAAATGGGAAATCTGGGAAAGTTTGTGGTTCTTTTCCCTCTTTGTCTTTTGAGAAAGATGGAAGACATGGAAAGGAATTGTGGAAAAAAACACCCCTTTTCCAAAAGTGAAACATGGAATGGTTAAGTAAATTCTCCTGCCTTTTTACCTGAAATGTTTTCTAGACACTATTTAATGGGGAGATTTATCTGTAGAACTTTCCTCATTTTGATACTGGTACAAAAAGAACAAGCGATGTATTACAGGTCGACAGGCGAGAACAGAAATGTTATTTCCTCCTTCAGGGGACACTGTGATTTATTTTCACAAGGGCAGGAAGGTCTTAGCCCTTCATCTGCTTCTTTCATCTTTCTTAATTGACTTTTATCCTTGAAGTTGAATCAAGGAGCATGATTGGACTGTAAAAGCTGCTGGGAAAAAAAAATTATGCACTGCACTTTTTTCCCCCTTCCTAGCATTTACTTGCAACGGCAAGGTCTGTTTCTTTCGGATCAATTGAGTGATGATCCATTGGTAGCGACAGGAATTGACCAACGGGCTTGTCACCCAAGATTGAGATTGTAGGCTGAGAGAGAGAGAGAGTGATTGGCTCAAAGTCACTCAGCAGGCTTTCATTCCTAAGGCAGGACTAGAACTCACCATTTCCTGGTGGTCAGTCCAAAATCACCCAGCTAGCTTTCATGCCTAAGGCAGGACTAGAACTCACCATCTCCTGGCGATTGGTCCAAAATCACCCAGCCAGTTTTCATGCCTAAGGTAGGACTAGAACTCACCATCTCCTGGTGATTGGTCCAAAATCACGCAGCCTAAGGCAGAACTAGAACTCACAGTTTCCTGGTTTCTAGCCTGATGCCTTCACCTCAAGGCCAAACTGATCTTTGTCAGTCTTGTCTGGGCTGAGAAACAAGACAGGGTCAGGCTTGATTAACATTTTGATGGAGACTGTCTCTCTCCACCAAAACCCTGAAAATTGCTATCAAATGTTAACAAAACTGGATTCAATAGCCTGATTTTATATTCTTATGTCTGCTTCCATTTTCCTATTAAATATAGATCTTAATCCATTGAAAGCAATGTAGTTGCCTAAGTAGTATTTTTTTTTAAATTCGGCAGTAACCTTCCTCTGAATCAGCTGCCGAAACCCTACAATGAAACAATCACTTTTATGCTTTGCAGCAAATCTTTTGTTTTACAAATAGTACAAACCCCACTTTTAAAAACAAAAAACAAAACCCAGGCTGATTTTGCAGAGTTTTACAAGACGATGGAACATGAAACGGCTTGTGCCAAGAGGCTAGCGTTTCACCTGCAATTTTTCACTTGGCTGGTCATATGTTTGCCTTTTGCAAGAATCTGGTGGCACTGTTTCACATGTGCAAATTTAAAAACAAAAAACTGCACAGCCGTTCAAAAAAGAAAAGCTATCTTGGTGGGAACCAACTGTGGGATTATCCCCAAACAGTGTCAGTTCCAGTATGCAAAAGAGAAGTTGACAGTCGGTTGGAGCTCTAGTGGAAGATCCTTCTTAACTGCACAGGGTGCTTTGAGTAATCAGGGTAGAACATGAAAAGCTGAGATTGATGGTCTGCCTTTGCAACTTCATTTTCTCCCCAGCCGATGCTCAGCTTTCGCATTGCCCCAGCTCCAAAAAGACTCAATCTTTTTGGTCCTGATGAATTTGGAGAACTGCCATTTGTGATATCATGTAAACATTTGTTATGCTAATGGAATTCTAAGTGGAGGCATAAATCGGTCAAAACATCTCGACTCCTTTTGTGAGTTTGTACAGTCCTGTTCACAGGCCAGGCAGGGGGGCTGATAGACACAAGCCTCGGCCAACGGACTGAGGAATTTCACAAAGACTGCACAAGGCAGTCACAGTGGGCAATCAATCATTTATGTCCAACGCTGCTCGCTCCCTGTCTGAAGCAATCACACATGCAACAAGTATCTAAACTGTTCCTGAACTTTTTCGTATCAGTTTTTAAAATATCCTTGCTTTTATTCCTGGATGGGACAGATATTGTGGTGTGGCACCCATAACAACATAAAAGAACATGGATTACCTTCATTTGCCAATATCTGGCAATTTAGCTGGGCCCTCTTCCACTCTGAACAGAAGCAATAGCAATAGGACTTAGACTTATATACCGCTTCACAGTGCTTTACAGAGTCAGCCTTTTGCCTCCAACAATCTGGGTCCTCATTTTACTGACCTCAGAAGGATGGAAGGCTGAGTCAACCTTGAGCCCGTGAGACTCGAGCTACCAAATTGCCGGCAGTCAGCAGAAGTAGCCTGCAGTACTGCATTCTAACCATTGCGCCACCACGGCTCACGACTTAGATATATATGTTGTTTCATAGTATTTTACAGCTCTTAGTGGTTTACAGTGTCATTATTATTTTGGTATCATTAGAATTGGGCACATATGGCCAACATCTAGCTTAAGGTGTCTTCTGCACTGTTTGACTTTGGGGATTTGCTCCCAAGGACTCCAGAAGCAACTTAATTCTGGAAAGATAGCAATAGCAATTAGACTTCTATACGGCTTCACAGTGCTTTTACAGCCCTCTCCAAGCGGTTTACAGTGTCAGCCTTCTTGCCCCCAACCATCTGGGTCCTCATTTTACCAATCTTGGAAGGATGGAAGGCTGAGTCATCCTTGAGCTGGTCAGGATCAAACTCCTGGCTGTCTGCAGAATGAGCGTGCCATATGGCATTCTAACCACTGCACCATCACACTTTGCAATTCCCCCCCCCCTTTGTTTTGGCTGACAAACATGCTTAGTTATTTTTGACTGCTTCCCCTTCCTTCTGCACAGGTATTTTTCTCCCAAAATGTTTGTTCTCTCTGTCCCTTGATCTCATCAACTCCTGGCTCCCTATGGCTCTCATTTGGGCTACATAAGGTTCTGAACAAAAGAATGAGTTCACTATTGGTCTTTAATGTGGACGTGCATCCTGAAGCCTTCCAGATGTTTGTAGTGGCCCATAACTTCCATCCACAATGGAAGATATAGCTTGAAACCGCAGGAGAACATTCGGCGGCAGATTCTGTTGACCAATTTAGACTACTGCATGTCCGCAATCAACCCTTAATTCCAAGTAAAACCGAAGACCCAAATGTTCAAAAGAAAACAAGGATACCTATTGCCTGAAGCTATCCATTTAGCTTGACATCCAAAGCTGTGAAGCTCACCAGTGTTGTAATAACATAACAGCAGCAAATTAAATAACTAGCAAATTTGCTGCTTTTTCGTGACATCTAACATCAGCTGGCTGCCTCATTCTGCCTCAGAATCGGCCTGGCCCTTATTTGGCATATTTATTCTTTTTGCAAACTTTCTTGGAGCACGTTTCTTTCAAGCAAGAGAAACCTTTCAACCACCTGATCTTGGAAAAGGCAAAGTTCAGAGCTGTGAAAGTTTGCAAGCAATTAAAGAAATCGGTGACAAGTATGAGCATATCTTGGAAAACGACCTCTCTGCATTGGTAGCATTTGAATTTTAGCAATGAAATAGGTGGGCTTATTTTAATCCAGTCTTCTAATCCAGGGGTCTCCAACCTTGGCAACTTTAAGACCTGTGGATTTCAGCAGCTGGCTGAGGAATTCTGGGAGTTGAAGTCCACAGGTCCTAAAGTTGCCAAGGTTGGAAACCCCTGTTCTAATCGGTGGGCAATGCCTCCCACCCAACCCAGTTAGTCAGGCTGGCTGGGGAAGATGGTTGTTGCACTCAGGGCATTTGTAGGGCACCAAGTTGAGAAAGGTTCTTTCAATTAATTAAGAAAAGGAAAAAAGAATACATCTCGTCCTTGACTTCACAACCATCATTGGGAACCAAAATTTCAGTTGCTAAACAAGGTTAAGTGAATCATGCACAATTTTACAACCATTCCTGCCACGGATATTAAGAGAAACACTGCAAGTAAGCGAATTACATGGGTGTTTAAGGGAATCTGGCTTCTCTCATTGACTTCACTTGTCGGAAACCACCTGAAAAGTTCACAAATGGTGACATGACCCAGGACACTGCAAGTGTTGTAAATACATTTTTTAAGTTTCTTTTATTATTTTTTTACTTTAACTTTTTAACTTTGCACAAAATTGGAAAAATGACGAGATCCCTACGGATGAGAATTGTGATTAGGAAAATATTAGAATGTGCAGGAATGAATAGATTAACGCTTGCTATGAAGGAGGAAGAACAAACTGAATATTGTGTGGTGTGGCAGCTATTTTTACGGATAGCTGGAGAATAAAAACAGAAGTAAGAAATAAATGGAGATTAGTGAAATAAAGAAGAGATGTTAAGATAGAGATGTAAACAATATGATGATGATTAATATGATTGTTAAGCTTATTATACCTATTATAATATTATATTTTCATTAGAAGATATGTTAAGAGGGAGAAATAACTGGAGTCTTAATGCTGATTATTATTGTTGTTACTCTTTGGTGAGATTCACAGCCTTTGGGGCTGGTTGATAACTCAACAGCTCGAGTCCTAACCAAGGACCAAGGAACTGCTCAGGTAACATCGGAGGATATAAGCTGTTCCAAGTAGGGTGGTATTTTATAGAATCAGGGTATTCAAGTCTGATAAATTCAGGATTTCCAAATAGCGAGATAGCCCTTTAGGTATTGCTCCAAAGGCTCCAATTGCAATTGGGATAACACACAATTTATTTTTCCAAAGTCACTCAATTGCAATTTGTAAGTCGCGGTACTGTGTGATTTTTTTCTTGCTGCTTATCTTCAATTTGTGCATCACCAGGTGTTGCAATGTCAATGAACCAACCTTTTTTCTTTTAAACTATTGTTATGTCAGGTATGTTGTGGGCCAAGTGCCTGTCAGCCTGAATTCTGAATTCTACTATTATTATTATTATTATTATTATTATATTATTATTATTATTATTATTATTATTATTATTATTATTATTATTATTTTAGAGAATTTTTATCAATGTAACTGTAATACTGTAAATTTTGATTGTAATAGCACAGAGACATTTGCACCCAGATGACATACTGTTTAACAGAAGATTATAAGTTAAAAGCCAAGCACCCCAATACTGATCACCTGACCATGGAGATGCTGTGACAGTCAGAAGGGCGAGGACTGGCCCTAAGTCACCTTTTTTAATGCCATTGTAACTCTGAGTGACCATTAAATGAATTAAGTCAAAGAATATCTGTATAAATACCGATTGAAACTTTTCCCTTTCTCAAGACATCCTTATTGAAAGTCCAGACCTTGGCACTTCCGAGTCTTAAATATCTCCTTTTTTTTTTCCTGTTTTGGAAAGGATTTTGGTAAATGTCCTCGGTTGCGGCTCTTTACTCAGGAGTATATTCTGGCCTTGAATGAACTGAATGCAGGCATGGAAGTGGTAAAGAAATTTATCCACAGGTAAATATGCGTGTGTGGTCAAAATCTCTGTCCCTTTGCAGGGCATTTGTCTCATCCGCGCTTCAATGGCTTTCCCTGCCAGTAGCTTTGGTCGGCAACATTTTGCCATGGGTTTAACTTACCTGCAAAAACAAGGAAGGAAGGGTTGTTTGTCTATGGAGATTTCTCAGTCATCCAGGTCATGGTTGTCCCAATCATGTTTTTTCAAAAGGCAACTGGGACTTTGTTTTTCCTTGAAGAGGTGTCACTTCTCATCCAAGAAGCTTCTTCAGTTCTGATTGAATGG
>NW_020769375.1:889492-940051 GCF_900518735.1 Pseudonaja textilis | reverse complement strand
AGATGGATAGGTAGATAGGTGGATGGATAGGTAGGTAGGTAGATGGATAGGTGGGTGGGTGGGTGGATGCGTGGATGCATAGGTTGGTAGGTATGTGGATGGATGGATGGATGGATGGATGGATAGGTGGGTGGGTGGATGGATGGATGGATGGATGGATGGATGGGTAGCAGTGGTGATATTCTACCAGTTCGGCCCAGTTCGTGTGAACCTGTAATAAAGAATGTTACCATTTGGCTGAAACCTGTAGTGAAAAAAAAACAGCTACCAGTTCAGCTGAGCCGGTATTTCTTTTTTTTTTCTTTCCTCCTGATGATCAGCTGTTCCAACAATCAGCTGTGCTGGCATCCCCCTTGCTGTCTTACTGCTTCGCCCAGGAGGCAAAAAAACGGAGTGCAGGGGGGGTGGGGTTGCTGGAAGAAGAAGAAAAACCACGCCCACCCATTCACATGGCCACACCCACCCAACCATGCCCACCTAGCCATGCCCACAGAGCTGGTAGTAAAAATATTTGCATCCCACCCCTGATGAGTAGATGGATGGATAATCAACGTAAGAGGGCATATTTGTGTTGAGCATCCAGGACAGAGTGCCAACATTTTAAAACATCTGGATGGAGAACCCGAATTCTTCAGAAACCCCAGACCTAAAATGGTTGGGTAACTGCAACAAATATATAAACTTTCTACTTTCATTTGCAAGGAGGCAAAGCCGTCTTCTCCTTCTTTCCCATCGGCTCCAGGGTTTTAGACCACATTTTGCAGACTCCTTGCCCTGCTGAAGATTGGTGTTCCAGTGGAACACCTGGTGCCTAATCAGGAGCAAAGAACACCTTTTGTTGCTGAGCTGGGTACCCATCCAATGAGAAGGAATGTCTCTTACTGCAAGGCTGGGGCATCTTATACTGCACCTCCTAGTCGCCTCATCAGCAGGAGCAACAAGGAGGGATGCTGGGAACAGGAATTGAGCAGCATTCTAGAGCTCCACAGGTCTCCTCCTTTCTCTGCAGAATTATTTTGAAGGACGCCTTCTCACCTGTCTTTCTTCTACCAGGTCCATTCCTGTTTGCTGAGCGTGCGGGCCGGCAAGGACGGCTGGTTCCAGCTCTACAGCCCCGGTGGCGTGGCATGTGATGATGATGGGGAACTGTTTGCCAGTATGGTATGTGCCAGTTCTTCACGGTCCCTTTTGCTGTCATGTTGTCAGCTTTGCAAGGTGATCCAGATAGGAAACACAACCAGATCAGCTAATTCTATTTGATTGCAAGGTTACATTGACAGAATCTTGCAAGTCTCAAAGGACATCTGTCCCCCACTCCCCTTTACAGCCCAAGAAACTAGTCCCTTCTGAGATATTTGCCTTCTCCCATTCCTTTTGTGGGCTAAGCTGTCCTTTTGTCCTACCATCCCCCTGACTGTGGCTCTTCCTCTTCCTTCCCAAGGCCATTCCCTCTTACCCTTACAGTCTGATTGCATTCACAATATACCAAACTTACAGCTTTCGTACTAGATATAGGATACCCATTCACTCATCTCCTATCTAAAGTCTACATCTTCACAAAGGAGAAAATACACACTCCACATTATGTACAGACACAGATTTCTGCCCCCCCCTGATCTGGAGAAAAAAAAAGTTTTGGTCCTTTTAGAACAAGAGTAGAAGTAGAAGTAGATGAAGGAGTGAAGTAAAAATCTCCTAAGATTGGAAGTCACAAGAAATTGAAAAGAGAAGCAAGTTGACTTTTGTTTTAAGAATTGCCTTGTGTACACCGAGTTACCTATTTTCATAGAGATAGAACAAGAGCCTTGGTGGATAGAACGTAGTATTGCGGGCTAATTCACTGCTCACGGCCAGAAGTTTGATCCTTAGTGGCTCAAGATTCACTTAACCTTCCGTCCTTCCAAGGTCAGTAAAATGAGGACCCAGATTGTTGGGGGCAATAGGCCGACTCTGTAAACCGCTTAGAGAGGGCAGTAAATCACTGTAAAGCGGTATATAAGTCTAAGTGCTGTTGCTGAGTGCAATCAGAAAATTAGAATTTTCAACTTGGAGCATCCCTTCCCTAAAACATTTTCCATAGATGTAACTCCAACTCTTATCATCTCATGTTGAAATTGAGAGCAATAGATAATTCCACATATCCAGAAGACATTAATTTAGAGAAGTCTGGACTGTATTTCAAACATTCTTGCGAGATTTGGCCATTCGCCTTCTTGGCTATGTTGGAAAGAGGGCCAAAATATGTGTTGTGTGTGTTTGTGTTTTTCTCACTTGAACTTTTTTTTTCTCCTGCAGGTCCACATTTTAATGGGCTCCTGCTACAAGACAAAAAAGTTTCTGCTTTCATTGGCTGAGAACAAACTGGGGCCTTGCATGTTGCTGGCACTGAGAGGCAATCAAACCATGGTGGAGGTAAGGCTGCCCTTATCCCTTGGTCAACTTGCCATGCCAGGCAGAAGCAAGGAAGCAGATATTTCATGCCTGCATTTGGTCTGTCCTTCCTTTGAAAAAGAAATATCCTAACCAGCTCTGTGCAATGACCACTCAGGGAGAGAAGCGGTGATCACAAGCTTTAAAAACACAGCAGATCAACAGCGAGTGGTGCAAATGTATCTATCTCCACTCAGAAGTAGTAGATTTGATTGTGTTTTGTGTGATTCTCTTCCAGTGAATGGGAGAGAAAGTGCAATAGGATGGGTTAAAGGCTATCTTGGGTTCAAGCCCTTGGAAGTCAATGGATTTGGGACCACTCACTCAGTCAAGCGTCATTTTGAGAAAAATTGCAAGGGAGAAAAACTAGAGCAAAGGTGGAACATAAATTTAGCAAACCAATGAGGAAATAAAGAATGGGAATTTCAGTGTAGCAAGAAAAGAAACTTTAAAAGAACAGATGCACAATGAAACCCAAGAAATCGGGGGATATAAAGGCATATAAAAATGCCCATGCAAATTGGACTTGCATTTCTTCTTAATAGGACAGTCACAAAAGTTACTCTTTCCCTGGGCGTCTTAACAAGAGAATTCTCCGCCCTCTCTTTGCTCCCATTTTAAATCTATAAGTCCTGGGTTGAAATGAAGGGTCCTTGGTGCTCTCTGAGCTTGGTTGTTTTCTTGCAGATGTTTCATTACCCAACTAGGTAACATCATCAGTTCTGGTCACTAGTTACTAGCACTGATGATGTTACCTAGTTTGGGTAATGAAACGTCTGCAAGAAAACCACCAAGCTCAGAGAACACCAAGGACCCCAGAGTTGTCCTCCTCCTCCTGCCCCTCCTACTACTGTTTCCCCTCCTCTTCCTCCCACTTTTCCTTCCTCCTCCTCCACAACCTCACTCCTTTCTAGTACTGATGATGTTACCTAGTTTGGATAATGAAACGTCTGCAAGAAAACCACCAAGTTCAAAGAACACCATGGGCTCCTCCTGGTTCCTAACTTGTGGAATCATGAAGAATTACAGGGTTTGCCCTTTTGAAGAGATGACAAGAAATGAGTCTGGGCCGTGCTGTGAGCCTACCTCCAATGATGGGCCATCCTTTCTCTCTCCTTGTTGCTCAGATCCTGTGCTTGATGCTGGAGTACAACATCATTGAGAACAAGGACACACAGCTTCAGATCATCTCAACCCTTGAGAGCACTGATGTGGGGAAGAAAATGTACGAGCAGCTTTGTGACCGGCAGAGGGAACTCAAAGAGCTGGTGAGCTTCTCGGATTTGTATTCTACCTTTCTACTTTGGAAGGGAAGGTGTTCTCCGGTTTTCTTCATGGGATCCAAACCAGTGGTGGGATTCAAATTTTTTTACTACCAGTTCTGTGGGTATGGCTTGGTGGGTGTAGCTTGGTGGGCTTGACAGGGGAAGGATTCTGCAAAATCCCATTCCCTCCCCACTCCACTCACCTGCTTTTCAGTTCTCCTGTGCAGGGCAACCAAAGAAGACCCAGCCAATCAGCTGGGACTCAATGGGAAGCAGAGAAGAGATGGGGTTGGCAGGGCCAGTCCGAGGTGGTATTGGCCGGTTCTCCAAACTACTCAAAATTTCACTACTGTTTCTCCAGAACTGATCAGAACCTGCCGAATACCACCTCTGATCCAAATATAGGGTATAACACACATGGAAGCCCATTTCAAGACTCCTTTGAGTGAAGACTTGGCTCCTTGCTCACATGTGGTAGCTTTCATGAACGAAAGAAGGACCATTCCTCCAAGACTTGGTTTGACATACAGTTCTGGCCCACAGACTTGTTTCCTGAGGTTCTCCCATCCAAGATTTGGCCAGGTGTGGTCCTGCTTAGCTTTTTCATGATCCACCCAAATTAGCTAGATGTTGCCACCTGCTGGTTAGTCAGAAATTCCACACAATCAAAGAACAGAGACTAGAAATTCAGAGTGGACTCTAAGCCTTAGTTAGTTAGTTAGTTAGTTAGTTAGTTAGTTAGTTATTACTAGTCTTATGTGTCAGCTGACGTGTCTAGAGTAGACTCTGGGTGGTTTACAGATTAGTTTAATTGCTTAAGCTATTGAAGTGTACTCAAAATGGATTCTTAAACAACCACAATTTTTTAATAGAATAAAATAGAACAGAACAGAACAGAACAGAATTCTTTTATTGGCCAAGTGTGATTGGACACACAAGGAATTTGTCTTGATGCAAATACTCTCAGTACACATAAAAGAAAAGATACATTCATCAAGAGTCGAGAATCACCAGGTACGACACTTAATAATAGTCATAGAGTACAATAAGCAATCAAATCATTCTAGGGAACAGTCAATATAAATCGTAAGGAATAAAAAAAAATACTCCTTTAATACTTTGGCTAGGCATGTCCATGCGCCTTTCCATTTCAACCCTTTATTTATATTTAATATCTTCAATTTGAGGCCATCCAGCTCCACATTATCTCTAGGTGACTCACAGTTTGAAAGGAATAAAAAAGAAAACAACCAATAATAAAGAAAAGGGAATATTACCAACTGGAAAACTGTCTCCGTAAAAGAGAAAAGACCAAAAGGATAACCCTAAAACCCAAAGGGCCTCTACCACCGTCCTAATCCAAAGCTTAGAAGAATCAAATTTGGGGCAATTTCAAAAAAATCAGAAATCAGAATCCTGACAGTGGGAGCAGTGTAGATGCTGGGTGGGGAAACGTATCATTCCAGAAGGCAGGCAGCATCACAGAGAAGACATTTGATTATAATCCATTGAAGGATGTACTTTTATTTTTTGCTTATACTATCCAGCACTGAGCAATAGCAATAGAGATCATTATATACATCAGGGGGGAGTCCAACCTTGGCAACTTTAAGACCTGGGGACTTCAACTCCCAGAGTTCCCCAGCCAGCCTGGGAGTTGAAGACCCCAGGTCTTAAAAGTTGCCAAGGTTGGACACGCATGTAGTAGAGAGAAGATGCGGACTTGAACTCTGGACCTTCTGCAGACTCCAGCCTATGCTTTATTACTCAGTGGTGGGATTCGATTTTTCTTTACTACTGGTTCTGCGGGCGTGGTGTGGCTTGGTGGGTGGGCTTGGTGGGCATGACAAGGGAAGGGTACTGCAAAATCCCCATTCCTTCCCCACCCCCCTCACCTGCTTTCCAGCTCTGTTCTCCTGGGCAGGGCAACCAAAGAAAACCCAGCCAATCAGCTGGGACTCAATGGGAAGCAGAGAATAGATGGGGTTGGCGGGGCCAGTCAGAGGTGGGATTTACCAGTTCTACCCAAAATTTCCACTACTGGTTCTCCAGAACTGGTCAGAACCTGCTGAAGACCACCCCTGTTACTACTGTAGATCCATGGTTGCCACATTTTGTAAGCAATGAATCTGTTCTTTTGCAGCAAAGGAAAGGAGGCCCCACCAGGCTAACACTGCCATCAAAATCCACGGTGAGTTCCCCTTCTGATCTCAGCGTGAGCCTGTGGGACTCAGATTTTCAGAGAGCAGCCGGAGGTTGTTGATGGACAAGAGGAGGAACTGCCTCAGATAGCACCAATCATTTTGGACTCTTCTTAATGGGGCTAGTGGGATTCTGCTCCATCCGAAGGTCCCAGTTTTCCTTCTGATGAAGCACTGGGGGTATTTTTATTTTTTTAAACAAAGGATGGCCCTGATTGGATTGTTTGCCTGTGCTATATGGAAGGCAGTCTTAAGAAAGCTTTCCCCCTAGTTTGCAGGATTGGGCCAAGATACACTAAGATGCTACTAATAGAGGAGAATTATTTGTAGCTCTGAGTTGACATGAGGAGCCCTTGGTGCTCTCTGAGCTTGATTGCTTCCTTGCAAAGGTTTCATTACCCGGAACCAGCTAACATAATTGCTGCTCAGATGAGAAAGAAAACCAGAAAACAAGCAAGCTCAGAACATACCAAAGACCTCTCGCCCTAAGATGGTGTGTGTGAAGAAAGCCCAGCTTTTGTACTGGTGACTGATCTACGTCTCCTTTGAATGGTGGCTTAGATTTAAATGCCCCCATATCTCCACTTAACCTTTGTTTAATCTGTTTGCCGAATTAACCCAGATTTAATCTGGGTTAATCCTACATAGGCTGGGCTTCATAACACACAAGAGTTGCAGAAAAATAGCAAACTCGGGTTAAAACTAACCAAGCTTAGCTAGAGGCGTCTTATGCGGTCTCTAGGTCTTCAGTTGGCCCCGGGTCAACCTGGGATGGGAAGCCAGCCATTGTATTGTTGTGTAAGAGAACCGGGTAGCATGTCCCCACCCACCCCGCCCCGCCCAAGGATTGTTAGACAGAGTCATGCGGTGGCACTGCAGAGGCCACCAAGGGCTTTTCAATTAAGTTTGTCCTGATGCAACGGAAGAGCATTCCACGTGGGTGTTTATGGGAAGGGTGGCTCCAAGTTTCTGGATGCCAAAGTCACTGGCACCATTAGGAGAATATGACCTCTTG
This sequence comes from Pseudonaja textilis, assembly GCF_900518735.1. Next base: position 933,140 of record NW_020769375.1, on the reverse strand, counting down.
GTCAGCAGCCTTAGGTGCCTGGGTTAACAGAACTGAGGGCCTTGCCCACTTAGTTGGGAGTTACAGGATCGAGTGTTTCCTTCTGTTTGGTGGGATATGAAAATGGTGGGGATCCAAGCTGCTGAATGCCGTTGGATCCATAAATGTGTGTGTGTGTGTGTGTGTGTGTGACACTCATGTAGAAAACCTTAATATTTCCATTCCCCTTCAGTACAAAGTCATCCTTGCTGCTTGTCATCCTCTTCTTCTCTTCCTTTCCACCTTTCTCATCATCAGATCTTTCTAGGACTTCACATAAAGGGGCAAAGTGGGATAATTTGAGCCTTAGCCAAGTACGCCTTAAGTGGGACCTCTGGGTTAGTTATTCAGTGATCCATTGGTTTCTTTTCCTGCTTGCCCATTCTCAAGAGTCTTTCCTAACGACAAAGTCCAAAAGAGACAATATCTTCCTTCCTCAAACTCCAGCTTTTGCTTCCATGGAGTAAATCACAGGAAATGCCTTGCACAATTCCAGTATCGGGCATTATATAGAAGGCACGTACAGTATAATTTATAGAATTAGAGACTCCTCTGCCAGTTGTCATCATCTTCTTTTAACGACTCCCTAATCCCTTGCGGGGTGGAGTCTGAGCAACTGAGTGTTTACTGGCTGGATGCCTTTCCTGTCACCAATGCGGAACTATACTCAAAAACTATATTCTCATCATGCCTAGAGAGAGAAATATCTGCCCCTACCTAGAATCGAACCTACAGCCTCCTGATTGTGAGGCGAAAACTTCACCTCTAGGCCACCGCATCACTCCAGAGGCTCCTCTGTCAATGCCGTGCCCTATTTCTCTGTGGGGAGGGGGAAAGGGGAGAGTTTCCTTGACTGATCTCTGCAATCTTCTCCTTTTTTAGGATGCGGACTTGGCTCGTCTCTTAAGCTCGGGCTCTTTTGGAAATCTGGAGAACCTCAGCCTGGCCTTTACCAACGTCACAAGTGCCTGTGCAGAGCATCTAATTAAACTGCCTTCACTCAAGCAGCTGAACCTGTGGTCCACTCAGGTACGGGCTGTGCAAGCCGCCGCCGTGACGGGCAGGGAGGTTTTTGTGCTAACTCCAACCTGGGACAACCCAGAGTGTGTCGCTGCTTTCATTCAGTGCAAGAAGCCCCCAGCCCTTTTCAAGGAGATTCCTCTCAGGTGCATTCCTTCCTCTTCCAAAGTCCACCTGTTCCGCGCATCTTTTCTTGCACCTCAAATCCCAGGGCTGGGCTGCTGGGGGGTTCGCAGGGGTTTGGGAGAGACCCTAGCTAAGTTTCTGTGCAGTTTGGAGGACCCCTAAATCCCACTTCTGGCTGGGCCTGCCCACCCTGCCCCTCCCCTCCCAGGAGTCCCCACATGGCCCGTTTTGGATGCAGGTAAGTGCAAGGTACGCACAAGGAGGCTGAGGGAGGGCAAAAAAAGAGCCTCTCAGAAGTTTGGGAACTTGACTTGACTTGACTTGACTTGATTTGACTTGACTGTATTGTACTGTACTGTACTGTAGTTTACTTTTACCTTTACCTTCACCTTCACCTTCACCTTTACCTTTACTTTACTTTATTGTCATTGCACCTCGTACAATGAAATCAAACACCATCTTCAGTGCACACCATGACCATGACCATGAAATAAAACAGTTGTTTTAACTAAGCGTCTGCTTAATTATGGTCTCAGGAAGCCTTGGTTAGAACAGAGTCCTTAGTGCTCTCTAAGCTTGCTTGTTTTCTTGCAGACATTTCACGATCTGACTAGGTAACGTCATCAATGCTACTGATGTTACCCAGTTTGGGTTATGAAAGGTCTGCAAGAAAACAAGCAAGCTCAGGTTTAGAGTTCGTTCATTTTCCAGCCACTGACTGCTGCTTATTAACATTCCTTCTTTGTTTTTTGTTTTTTCTTCCCTGGAGTTTGGGGATGCAGGTTTACGGCTCCTCTCTGAACACCTCACAATGCTTCAAGTGCTCAACTTGTGTGAAACGCCCGTTACCGATGCTGGCTTGCTGGCCCTGAGCTGTAAGTGAAGAAAAACCCTGGTGTGGTGATGGGAAGAGTGGGGACCAATTCAGCGCAGTGCATTAATCAAAGAACAGTATCACTCCTCTTCTTTTGGCTGGATGGGGGGAAAGAGAGAGATTTGTAATAAAAGGAGAGAAAGAGAGAAAATATGTTTGCAGGGAAGGATAAAGGGAATTGCGTGGTAAAGAGACTAACATAGACCTATACATCATCATCTAATGACCGCATAGTCCTTTGTGGCAACTGAATGGAGCCGAGTGTTTACTGGCCGGATACCTTTTCTGTCGCCAGTGCGGAGTTTTTTTTTTCAGCAGATATATTTTCATTGTGCCCAGAGAGAGAAATATCTGCCTCTACCTAGGATTAGAACTCACAGCCTCTTGATTGTGAGGTGAGAGCTCCACCTCTAGGTCACCACAGCACTCATTAACATAGCCCACGTATGATCCACATTACAAAATGGAAAGAAAATAAAAATGATCAGTTCGTTGCTCCTTGGAATTAATCATTCCATGTTTGGAATTATCACTTTTGCAACTAATGGTGATAATCTCGCAAGGTAGAGTTTCTAGATTCAAGATTTGAAGTCGTACAAAAAGTAAGAAGGAAATCAGAACCAAAGAAGCTTCTTGAATGAGAAGCAAGATGTCTTCAAGGAAAAACAAAGTCCCCCTCCTTTTTTTTGGACAAAGCACATTTGGGATAATAATGAAGTGCAACAGGCAGATCCAGAGGATTTATTGTGGGCTTACCTATCTTTTCAAATATAGGAAATCTCATTTCGGATAATAAGTAATATATGTAGATTTAAAAAAAAAAACATTTTCCCCATACATTACACAGATTAAAGCTCGAACACATGAGCAGATATTAAATGAACAATATTTTGGTTGTTTAATCCTTTGTACAGCTGCAGTGAAGTCTATTTACATTACTGAAATGGGAGTTGTTGGCTTTTGGGGATTTGTGTGTGTGTTTGTGTCTCTGAATCAGTGTTGACTGCTGGTGACTCTCTGAACTACTCCCTGCAGTTTTCTCGCCACAGTTTTGGAGTAATTCAATGCCTGTGAATTTGATTTCTTGTAATTCTTCAATTTGATAGTTTTTAAAGCAATAATATTGCTTGTTTGTGGCCAAGTGCATTGGATGAATCTAACTTACTATGGTTTGTAAAGCACATGTTACTACTTTTCCTGTTTTACAAACTCAATGAAGTAAGGGATTTTCCTATCAAGGAGCAGCGGATTTTGTCATCTCCAAAGTCATTTTCTAAAAAAAATGTCAAGATTCTATATTATGTGTTTGTGGAGAAAATATTGCTCAGTCAATACTTAAGGTTTGACAGCCTGTGATATACACACTTTAAAATATCCATGAAATTACCATCCAACATCAGAACCAAAAAATCAATTATGTGCATTGCTGTCCCCGTTAATTTTTTCCCCCTCACCAAATGCACTACGGAAGAGGATGATTTTTACCAGCTCCAAAATCTTTGTAGTTGTTTGCAAAGAGTCAATTCCAATTTGTTAGCACCTCATCAAATCAGAATAGAAGGGACCTTGGAGGTCTACTAGTCCAACCCCCCTGCTCAAACAAGAAGATATTGGAGAGGATTGGACAAATGGCTGTCCAATCTCTTCTTAAAAACCTCCAGTGATGAAGCCCCTATAACTTCTGGAGGCAACTTCTGTTTCACTGGTTAATTGTCCTCACTGTTAGGAAGCTTCTCCTTAATCCAGGTTGCCTTTCTCCTTGATTAGTTTCCATCCATTGTTTCTTGTCCTGCCTTGAGGTCCTTTGGAGAATAGGTTGACCCCTTTCTCCTTTGTGGCTGCCCCTCAAAATACTGAAATACTGCTATCATGTCACCCAAAAGTCCTTCTTTTCTCTCTACTGGCCATATCCAATTTCTCCAAACGTTCTTCATATGCTTTTGTCTCCGGTCCCTTAATCCTTTAATCAAGGAAAACATAAAATGTTGGATCAGCTTTCTGAAATTAATTTCGGGGACAAGTTGATCCAAAATGAAGGGGTTAAGTGCTCTTTAAAGTCCAGATGTTGATTTTGACTGCAGGATGTCAACTGCCAGTCCTCAACCATTTCCCATTTTTAATGCCATCCTTTGCAATCCACATACAGACCAACATCCTTCTGTGTTTATTTCCTAGCCATGAAAAGCCTCTGTAGTTTAAACATGAACAGCACCAAGCTCTCAGCAGATACCTACGAAGACCTCAAGGTATGTTGCATTTCTAAAGCATCCTTCATGTATCTGTAACCAGGTGTTGGGGGGCAATGTTTTTAGCCAGTGTCAGAAGGACAAGAAGCTAGTTTGCAAAAATTAATTTACATATTCATTGCTGATACAGTTCTATAGAGGAATTGTTGAGCCTGTCATTTGTGCCTCAATAACTGTCTGGTTTGTCGCAGCAACCAAACAGGACAGGTACAGACTTTAAAGGAATAGTTAGGACTGCAGAAAAAACAATTGCAACCAGTCTGCCTTCCATTGTGGACCTGTATACTGCATGAACCAGAAAGATAGCCGAGAAAATACCTACAGACCACTCACATCCTGGACATGAACTGTTTCAACTTCTCCCCTCAGGATGCCACGATAAAACACTGCATGCCAAAATAACCAAACATAAAGATAGTTTATCCCCCATGCCACCACTCTGCTGAACCCTTAATTCCCATAGCACTGACTCATTTCTCATCTTTTCTCATCTTTCTTGCTATCTTCTCCTGTTTGTTTCTTATGACTTATCAATTGTTGTTTGTAACTTATGATTAACGGTTGTAACTATGATTTATGACCTATTACTGCTGTTTATATGTACACCGTGAACTTATGCACTAGAGACAGATTCCTTGGGTTTCCAATCACACTCAGTCAATAAAGAATTGTATTCTATTCCTATTCCATTCTTAGTTCGATCCAATTCTATTTTCTATTCTATTTTCTGTTCTTTTCTTTTCTCTATTCTATTCTATTTTCCATTCTGTTCTATATTCCATTCTATTCCATTCCCATTCCTATTCCATTCTTGAGTTGATTTTCTATTCTATTTTCTATTCCTATTTTCTATTCTGTTCTTTTTTCTCTCTATTCTAATCTGTTCTATATTCTATTCCATTCTATCCCATTCCGATTCCATTCTCAGTTCAATTCAATTCTATTTTCTGTTCTATTTTCTATTATGTTCTATTTTCTATTCTATTTTCTATTCTGTTCTTTACTTTTCTCTATTCTATTTTCCATTCTGTTCTATATTCTATTCCATTCTATTCCATTCCTATTCCCATTCCTATTCCATTCTCAAGTTGATTTTCTATTCTATTTTCTATTCTTTTCTCTATTCTATGCTATGCTATGATACACTACACTACTTCTATTCCACCCCTATCCCATGTTGTCGCAAAGCCATTACAGTCAATCACCGTGTGCCTGGCCAATTAGCAATCACATGACAATGTATAGCTCCTGTTTCTTTACAGTTGCCACCTGCACAGTACATTATAGCAGCTTTAACAAACAGAACTTGTAGAACATGACAAACTTCCTTATCATACAGGCAGTCCTTAATTGAACAATGGAGGATTTTTAAATAATTATTTGAAGTTACAACATTCTCAGGGGAAAAAACGACTTACAAGCAGGCCGAGAGAGCACCCAGGAGCCCTCATGTAATGAATTCTCCATCTTTCTTTCTATCTCATCTCTCGTTTTTCTTTCTTTTCCTCCCCACCAGGCTAAATTGCCCAATTTGAAGGAAGTGGACGTCCGCTATACTGAAGCTTGGTGAAGAAAAAAAAAATCCCCCGTGGCGCATTTGTAGAAATTTTTTTTTCTTTTTGACAGGGAGAGAAGAGAATGATTTCTAAACCATAAAAAAAAAAAGCAGAGAACTTAGACTTTTGGCATTTGCCTCTAGAGAGCAGGTTTCTGAGGACATCCATATTTTTAGGTGCTCCGTGTGTGAAATAGTGAAGTATGATATATTTTTTTTTTCCTTTTTCCGGGTGGAAATTCACACACCAGACCTAATTCTTTCAGCTTCGTACTCTCGAATTCAACATTGTTTAAATTAAGGGGCAGAAGTGAAGAAGGCAAGACTGAATAGCCGGAATAAGATTTTGGGGTGGGGCGGTTTAGGGGAACGGGGAGGGTCATCTCTCGGTTCTGGTTTGCTCTCTCTTTTTTTTTTGTACTTTTTTAAAATTGTGTGTCAATATTTTTTTTTTTGTACACAAGAACATGCACCGTGTTTTTTTTTCCGGTTTTCTTTTAACCTTGGCCTTTTCTGTAGATGCTTTCCCATATCTTTTGTTCTTCAGCGAGAAATAGAAAGGAAAAACGAAAAAGAAGAAGAACATAGGCGGAAAATCAAGAGAAGAAACATTAGCAACAGCTCATCCAATTTCTTTCCTCCCCTTGTTTGTTCGTTCGTTTGGTCCTTTCAATCCTTATGCAAAGTGATGTTCTTTGTAAATACAATTTACATAATACGCCTATTTAAAAGAAAAAAGAAAAAAGGAAGAAAGTTCAGAAAGAACAGGTCTGGGACCTGTCTTTTATTTATGACTTGTTAATTCATTGTTTGTTTCATTATTTTTGTTTTGTTTCGCGAAGAGTACGGTGTAAACAACTTTGGCGTCTTTTGGTTGTTGTTGTTGCGCTTAAAAAGGCAGACCAAAAGAGAATTGCCCCTCCTGTATTCTGTATTATATACATCCTTGGTCCAGCCCATCTTAACTTTTTTTTTTGTTGTTTATATATGCCTCGAGTTCTTTCGACCAGGGGAAAAGAATATACTTGCATAGATGTGCATATATCTGTGTGTGTATGTGTATAGACAACACACACACACACACACACACATATGCATATACACACATATAAGAGAACACTGGGTGGGCTGTTGGGAATAAATTTTTGAATTCCTAAAGCCGCATTTTCAGATTATGCTAGATGTAGGAATTAGGACGGGTAATTATACCACTTCTGTTTATATATATATGATTGTTTCTAAGGGTAGGGAAAATGCTTAGGTTTTTACCTGGGAGTGAAGATTGAGCGGTCAATCGTTTGAGTTAGGATTTGCCAAGGTTTGGTTTCTGTTTTATGTCCAAAATTTCAAGGGCAAATTTCACCTTTCCGTGCATCCCCTTTTAGGGAGGTGTTTTCCACTGGTTCTCTCCTCAACTATTGGCTCGTGTTTCATGGAAACGCTCCTGCCATATTGGTCTACAGCTGGCCATCAGCCCCGTAGAAAATTCTAGAAGCTGCTAGGCCTATTGGGCTACAGGGAGAGGAAGGTTAGTTCAGAATCAATGTGGCCTTTTAACATCCAGAGATGGGCACTGAATTGTCTTTCCTGTGTTCAGTTTCTCAGAGCCTCTGGTGATTTCGCGATGAAGGCACCGGGCTAGAGATCAGGAGATGGTGAATAGAATAGAATAATAGAGTTGGAAGGGACCTTGGAGGTCTTCTAGTCCAACCCCCTGCCTAGGCAGGAAACCCTACACCACTTCAGACGAATGGTTATCCAATATCTTTTAAAAAACTTCCAGTGTTGGAGCATTCACGACTTCTGGAGACAAGTTGTTCCACTGATTAATTGTTCTAACGGTCAGGAAATGTCTCCTTAGTTCTAGTTCCATCTCAGATATGAGAGCCAGCTGGGCGATTTTGGGCTAGACCTTTTCTCTCAGCTCAGCCTACCTCCCAGGGTTGTTATTTTTGGAGAAAAAAGAGGAGGAAGGAGTATTAAGTACGTTCGCCGGATTAAGACGGGATAAAAATCTAATGAATAAATAAATAAATCCCCCTGAAAGTATGACCACTATCTTAACTTTTCTTCATCCTCCTATGCGATTATTCAGATACGTGATAAAAGTTTTTTTTTTTAAGTGTTTTCTTTTAAAAATACGCTTTTGGTTTTATTTTATTTTTCCATGCTAGGCTTTCTTTCAATGAAACAGTCGCTTCAATCCTTGGGTTGTTGTTTTTTTAAATAATAATAATAAGGCAAAGGTTTTGTCTTATGTTCCTTTTCAAAGTTAATGCAGGTAAATATAAATATTCAGTTCTTTTGGCGATGTAAGAGATTTTAAAAAACCAGGTATGCTTATAAACACACACACAGGTGCGCATAAATAAATAAATAAATAAAAATCTTTGGTTTTTTTTCCTCTTGAATGTGGTTGGATCATTCCACATTTCAAATCCCTTGTATTTCTGAACTCTCTGTTTTTATAACCATATCAACAACAACAAAAAACCCACCATTGGTTCGAGTCTTAATTCGTATGTTGTGCCACAAATGTTTCAGGGTGATGTTCATTGTTTGAATTTTTTGGCCGGGGGGGGGGGGGGGGGGGAATGGGACGACAGGTGTGTTTAGTCAAGATTGTGCCCCCCTCACTTTTTGTATGGGTCCCAGGCACCTAAAATAAAAAAAAGCTTGAGTGGTTCAATTGTGCAGCCATCTTGATTTCTTTTCTTCTTTTTTAACACAGACACAACCCCACAAATGCTCCTGTTTCTGCCTTATACCCCTTAATCCTGTTCGATAAAACTCAGTGAGGGGAAGAAAGAGACAAAAAAAAAACCAACAACTAATGCCAACATTTTATCCTTAGCTGCTTTTACTGATGGATTGCTACTACTGTTCTGTAGCCATGTTTAAAAGAGAAAATAATTTTAAAAAAAGCGTGGAATAATTTCAGGCGACAAAAATAAATAAACTGTAACTGAATATCTTTTAGGAGTGTTTGCTGCCTTTTCTTTGAGTAGGAGAAGTCTCGACCCAGCCAACCTGTGGCACATGGCCTAGAGTAGAATTTGAGGTTCCAAGACGTTTCCTGAGAAATTTTAAGCAGAAGCTAGTCTTGTTAAGGAGTTAGTCTGAAGTAGAGAATCTGTCATGCCTCTTGTTGGAGTCTGAATCTGAGGAGGAAGATGAACAGCTGACAGGGAGTGGGAGTGTGGCTCCATTGGCTGTGTAGGAGGCTGTGGAAGGGCAAAGTCCAACTGGGCAGAGCAGAGAAAAGGTAGAAGAAGGGAGAGGGGGTTCAGAGGAAGACTCAGGCCCACCCCCTCTTCATCCTAGGGCACGCAGGGAAGAACGGAGAAGAGAGCAACGTGGGTTGCGTGACTTACGGGGGAGGAAAGGGCCCTGATTCCCTTCATTAGCCACACCTGGGAAGACAATTTAAAAGAGATGCAAGCTGAGTGCTGTGCCTGCTGGGAACAAACATGAGTTTATCTTGTGTTGACTTTGGTTATCTGCATTCCTGGCATCCTCCCAACTGGGTTGAATTACTGCCGTTCACGTCTGGAATTCCTTCTCTTGCCCTGCTGGACTAATTACCTCATCTTGCCTTGATTGGACTTATGGTTACAGTTTTTGTTGACCACATTTTGGACTTGATTCTCTGCAGCCAAAGGTTGTTCCTCAAAGAGTTTTTCTCCAGCCCAGAAGGTAATCAGGACATTGGGGGCAAAGTTGGAGCTTATAAAGGGACTCCTACTGATTATCTGATTGTGTTGCCTTTGTGCCACGCCCTGCGTCATCACAGAAGCCTGTATTTCTCATGGGTGGTCTTATCCCTGTATTCTGGATTGTGGAAATAAACCGAATAATTGTAAGTTGTGTTTCCTTGGAGAAAGAAAACTATTGGAAGTGTCGCCACATCCTTCTTGACAACACCAAAATCAAGCCAGATTGTCTCTTGTTTATTTCTGCTCTTTCTCTCCTATAAAATGATTTTTTTAAAAAAAGCTGGGTGGACTCTCCTGTTTTTCTTCCAGGAAGGTTGGGGGAGGGGATGCTGCCTCTACCTTCGTTTGTGTTTGCTCATTCTGTGAATCCAGATACCTACAAAGCTCGGGACACTCAGCCAAGCTGTTCTAACCATGTACTGCTTTGCTTAATATCCTCTGCTTTTGAAGCCAGACAACGTGCATGTAGGTGGGAGGTAAGAGCCTCACCTGCAGTTACCACCACTGTACTTCTGTCAAAGCAATGACATCAGTGTTGCCATAGTGATTGCTTCTTCACCGAGATGCTCAGCTGCCAAGGAGATGGTGGCAAAGGACATGCCAAGCATCATCTTCTGGCGCCAAACTCTGCTTTCAGTGTTCCACCCTTCAAGATGGACTCTTTTCTGAATCTCTTCAAAGGATGTGTAGGGCTCAAAGAATTGGAACCGTACTTTAAGTTGCAGTTCACTAAAAACGTACATTATGCTGCAGGTTTATTGTTCGAGCCTATACACAAGAATCTAGTCAACTAAAGTTCAATACTAGATTGGCACCAGAAAAAAGTCAATAGAATTCAAGAAAGATTTGAGTTGGACCGTTTGTGGAAACATAACAGATGCTAGGCTGATGGCTTGCTTAACTCCCCACTCTCAGGCTCTGTCTGTTGTTCTCCTTACAAGAGGTGAGCTTTTGCTGAACTGTATTGTTGCAGATGTCCTTTACTCATTGGTAGAGGCTTGCTGGACTCCAATTCCCACAAGATTGCCAGGCCCTAAGAAGTAGGAACAACGCATGGAGTTACTTAAAGAGTTATTCCCTTTATTGAATATGCAGCAGTGTGCAACAGCCAGCCAGAGCAATCCTAAATTGCATTAACAGAGGGATACAATCAAGATCAAGTGAGGTACTAATACCACACCTACTGCATCCAGTTTTGGTCACCACATTATAAAAAAGATGTTGAGACTCTAGAAAAAGTGCAGAGAAGAGCAACCAGGATGATGAAGGGACTGGAACTGGGCATGAACAACTGGAACTGGGACTGGCTAGGCTAGTGAAGAGAAGGACCAGGGGAGACATGATAGCAGTCTTCCAATATTTGAGGGACTGCCACAGAGACAAGGAATAATGGATGGAAACTGAACAAGGAGAGATTTAACCTGGAAATAAGGAGAAATTTTCTGACAGAACAATCAACCCATGGAATAGAAGTTGCCTTTGAAAGCTGTGTGAGCTTCATCACTGGAGGCTTTCAAGAAGAAACTGGATTGCCATTTGTCAGAAATGGTGGGGGGAGGGGTCATCTCCTGCTTGGGCAGGGGTTGGACTAGAATCTAGATGATCTACAAGGTCCCTTCCAACTCTGTCAACCTTCCTAGGGTTAAGAGAGAGTGACTGGCTCGGGAACCAGCTGTTTTCATGTCCAAGTTAGAACTAGAGCTCACGGTCTCCTGGTTTCTAGTCTAGTACTTTAATCACTCTACCAAAATGGCTCTTTTAACAGGTTAGATCCTGGATACAGCAGAGCTAGGGGTAGCTATTGGTTGATCTTAGCTGACTGATAAACTGAGCAGTGCCAGATCTGGAGAAATTTTGGATGGAAGACCTCTACCCTGTAGGCTACACTGAGGAGTTAAAAGTAGGTGATAGCAAACAATTTCTATCGTGTTGGCAAACAGAAAAATATGGCCCTCCATGTCCCCATTAAGAAAGCTCCTTATAAGAGACCCTATTTTTTTAGACATGGACCCAGATTTTTGGAGGCAATAGGCTGACTGTAAACCACTTAGGGCTGTAAAGCACTGTGAAGTGCTATATAAGGCTAAGTGCTATTATTATTCTGGATCTTATCCGATTGAAAAGCATCTTCTGCCTGAATCCATGTGGGAATTCCTATTTATTCTTGGTTTACAATTTTATTAGTTCATCAGAATATAAAATAGAAGGAAAATGAAAACCATGAAAAATGAGAGGAAGAAACAGAAAAAGGAGAAAGTGTGAGATAGAAGAGGAAAAAGGGAAAACAAAGGTGTTGACTTCTGACTCTGACACTGTAGAAAGTAGCATTACATCCTCATTTTTTTTTACTTTTACACAATAATATATATTAGCCGTTTCTGTTACAACAAACCCATCTAATCAACAAAATCAAAGTTTTCTATTTTTCCCCCCGATCAGAAACACAAAATCCAGAAACAATTTTCAAGTGGCAGAAAAAAGAAGGGGTCAACCTATTTTCCAAAGCACCTGAAGGCCAGACAAGGAATAATGGATGGAAACTGATCAAGGAGAGATTCAATCTGGAAATAAGGAAGAATTTTCTGACAGTGAGAAACAACCAATGGAACAGAAGTTGCCTTCAGAAGTTGTGGGAGCTTCATCACTGGAAGCTTTTAAGAAGAGACTGGACTAACCTCTGTCAGAAATGGTGTAGGGTCTTGTGCTTGAGCAAATTATTGGACTAGATCTCCAAGATCTTCAGTTATTCTATTAGTTATGTTTTTTTCTTCAAACAAAGCAATCAATTAAGCCACCTCCACTTTATTTTGTTGTGTGGGAAATAATATATATTTCTGCTTGTAGGGGATTCTTATTTCCTGCAAATGTTTTGCGGAAGAAGTTAGAAGGTGCCCATCTGCTCAGCACTGCTTTCTGGTTTTGCAGTTTTTGACAAAGGAACAAACGTGCATTCTGGGGTTATTTCAAGAGATGGCAGCCAAGGACAAAGTTTTTGTGGAAGGTGACAAGATCTCTTAGAGCTAATCTAGACGACCTTTCAAGGAGATTGGGGATTACCCGGGGATTTTTCACTTTTTAAAACTCCCTGGGACCCCAGAAGGCAGTAAAAAGTACATATCTGTTGGAGGGGAAATGATGACGAAAGAATAAATTGGCAACCAAATCAGTTTTTTTAAAGATGAGATGGAAAAAGGGGAATAAGAAATGTTCTGTTTGGATGAAAGTTTGGTTTTGTTTTATTTATGTTATTCAGACTTTTCTTCCTCGGCTTACTTTCCTTGTGAATTTTGATCTAAAATAAATGTGAAGGATTTTACTGATGTTTTGTTAGGAAAAGGTGTAAGATTCTGATGAAGCTAATGAAGTCATGTTACTCATTTTTTTAAATGGCAATGTATGCTTTTAAGATTATGGAAAGAAAACTTTATATAATCTTTGCCATGACTGACCGTGTGGGTGGGAATGAATTAAAAGGGGTGGGAATTGATCAGTTTTAATTGTTTTTCAGTTTTAATTTTTCTCCTTGTCAACTAGGCATTTTGTGTGTATGTGTGCGTGTGTCTGTGTGTCAGAGAGACAGAGAGAGAGAGAGAGATCAAATAGAATTGTTACAACCACAGTTCCTTCCTTCCCTCCCTCAATCTGTATACCTACTTCTTCCCTTCCCTTCTCTTTTTTCTTTTGTTTCTTTCTCTCTATACTTCTTTTCTTTCTTCTCCCCCTCCCTCCCTCCCTTCCTTGTAGCGCTACCAAATTTGGATTGGAAATACGGTATCCAAATGACCCCTAGATGGCAGCAAAAAATAATCCTGCATCCTGCTGCTACCATCTAATGGTTTGCTTAAGAATTTTCTATTCCCAATCTGACCATCCCACTTTAAAGGAACGTGATTTTTCCATTTACTAGAGCTCAATATCAGCCCGCTTTCACACCTAAGGCAGGACTAGAACTCCCAGTCTCCTGGTGATTGGCCCCAAATCACCCATCCAACTTTCATGGATAAAGTGGAACTAGAAATCCCAGTCTCCTGGTTGTTTTCCCAAAGTCACTCATCCATCTTCCATGCCAAAGACAGGACTAGAACTCACAGTCTCCTGGTTTTTAGCCCAGGATCTTAACCACTAAACCAGAGGTCTCCAAACTTGGCAATTTTAAGACTTGTGGACTTCAACTCCCAGAATTCCTCCCATAGCTGGCTGAGGAATTTTGGGAGTTGAAGTCCACAAGTCTTAAAGTTGCCAAGCGTAGGGACCCCTGCACTAAACCGAACGTGCTTCTCTTACTCACTTCTCAAAACGAAAGAAGACAGATAGAGTAAAATCATTCAAGCATTTTATATATCGATGCATTTCCCCCTCTTCCTTCTTTTTAATATGAGACCATAATTTGCTATTCAAAAGACGAGCTGGCTGCTTAAGCAAATCTCTTCGGTGAAGGACGATGCTTCTTGTGAACATTTGGTATTCAAAATCCCAACAAAGACTGTGTGGGCAGGGGAGCTCATGTTCACTCTTTGGCACGGTTCAGGCTGTCTCAGCTTATTTCCTTTAAGCAAATAAATGAGAGCTTGAATGGGGAAGCATAATAATTTTCCTTCTCATCAGCAAAACCAACATGGCAAGTTTTGCCGAATAACTCTTACAGGTACCTTTACCATCTTGTATATACTGTATACCATTTTGGCATGCTGTGTAATGGTGTGGTATGCTGGATGCTCTGTAGTGGATAAGAAGATGCTCCAGAGAGTTATAAACACAGCACAAAAAATCATCGGTTGCTCTCTTTCTTCTTTGAAAGAGATTGCAAAGACCAGACTCCTCTCTAGAGCACTAAAAATCTCCACAGACCGTTCTCATCCTGGACATTCATATTTTGAACTGTTAACCATCAGGGAGGCATTATAGGTGACTTAAAATGAGGACTAATACACTGAGAAACAGTTTCTTTTCCAAGGCAATAATTGTCTTGAATCAAACAGCTCATTTGTCATCTAGTCCTATGTATACAGTGGCATTTTTTGAACTATTTAACTTACTAAATGATTTAGGTTTTAGACTAAGTTTTTAATTACCATTATTATTTTAATTATTTTAATTTTTAAATACTTGTGGTGTGATTGCGATGTGGTGTTTGGGGCACTGTGCTGGAGTAGCTTTCAAATTTCATTGTATTCGTGGAATGCAATGACAATAAAGGTAAAATTCTAAAAAATTTAAATTCATCATAGTAGCACAAAGGCACCGCTGGTCTGATAGAGGAGTGATCTATAGGATTGGTGGACAATCTGATCCAGTTGAGAGCATCCAATGTCCCACATGGATTTATCTCCAGGTTTTTAAGTCCCTGATAGGATGAGCTCAGAGGTTGGCCTAAAGTTCTGGGAGGAGAAGGAAGGAACTGAATGTCCCAGTAATTAAATGGCAATCAAACCCATATCAAGAGTATTAACACAACCACATTCCAATGGCAGCGATAAATACCTTGAGTCAGTTATCTAGGAGAGCCTTTCTTAACGTGGCATTTTCCAGAAGTCTTGTGACTGAATCTCCTAGAATTTCCCAATAACCTTAGTCAAGTTTGGATTCGGATTTGTTTGGATTTCTGGAATGCTGAGAATGCGTGGAGGCCGAAGGCAAAAGTTTGGTGAGTTTCTGGAGGCCTCTAGAATGTCTACCAAGAGCAGAGGTCTCCAAACTTGGCAACTTTAAGACTTGTGGACTTCAACTCCCAGAATTCCTCAGCCAGCCATACTGGGAGTTGAAGTCTGCAAGTCTCAAACTTGCCAAGTTTGGAGATCCCTGACCAAGAGGGTGAAGGATCACCACGAACTTTGGCCTTCTCTTAATTCTCCTGATCCTACAAATGGAATCCGAGAAACTAAATTAATCTCAAATTAGCCTTGTCCTTTTTTGGTTCCTCCAAAGTCAGAATCTTGCCCCTGCTCCACTTTTCATGTCCTTGGATCAAGTAGGGAGGCAACTGTTCCTCATCAGAAGGGATTTGCTGCCTCTCATCCCCAATGCCCGTCTGCAGCCAATCCTCCCCTGTGTTTGTGAGGATGGGCAGCTCCGCATCTGGTTGACCATTTCCCCTGATGCCAGATGGGCCTGAGACAACATCGTCCTCAACCCTTGGATTTCCAGACATTCCCGGGGATTCAAGTCGTCCCCATCAGATGGTCCCAGTTCCAACTCTTTCCCCTCCTTCAAACTGGGATCCTGTTCTAACCAAGTCGTCCCGAGATTGTAATTAAGCACATGCTTAGTTAAAACAACTCTTGTTTTATTTCAATGCTGGGAATTATGTTCATTCCCAGCTGGTAATGAGTCTCAAACAGTCCCTCGAGATAAGCTTTCTCTCCTTTGAATTGCTGCCAACAACTAGAGTGCCAAATGAACTATAAAAAAACCAACTGAAGTACAAAGTCCACACAGAGCTTCAAGGATTAATCTGAACAGAGTGAACGACATTGCTTCCCGCAAAGGTTTCTTTACCTTTGCCTGTCCTTTATACCTTATGGGAGGGGCAATCACCTCCAAGTTACTCCTGAATTGCCCCTTTTGTCCCAGCTGCTCTCACCTTCTGGCAGCTCTGCGCATACGTGCACTGGGAACAGGCTCCCCTGGATCCTCTGCCTTGCTGCTGCCAGCCTCCGGAGGCTCCAAAGTCAGCACACAACTCCCAGCTGGTCCTGGCCCCATCTCTGCATCGGACGCAGGACCCTTGTCCAAGTCTTCTCCAGATTCCCTGACTGGTCCCCTTTCTTCCCCAATGGCTGCCGTCTGCACAAGCTGCTGGCGAACCACAACAGATCCGATGGGGCCACGACAGTGTGTGTTTGTATGTGTGTAAGAAAATCAAGATAGCTGCAGTGATTGTCACAAGACACATAGAAGAAACATGAGGATTTCAATTTTCATGAAGGTAGCTGTCACATTGATTGTTTAGACATGCACACACACACCTTTGGTGGGGCATCCTTGGGGATTTTTCATCTACCTAAACGCCAGCCGTCTATCACATGAGGCACATGGGGGAAAAAAAGCTGAAAACAGATCATCCTTGACTTAGAATAGTTCGTTTAGTGACCAATTTAAAGTTAAAACAGCACTGAAAAAAAAGGGACTTGAGCATTTTTCACACTTGTAGCATCCCCCATGGTCACATGATCAAAATTCAGGCGCTTGGCAACTGGTTCATATTCATGATGGTTGCAGGCAGTGTCTTGGGGTCAACGTAAATCATCTTTTGCAACCTCCAGACCAAAAAAGTCAACGGGGAAGGCAGATTCACTTAACAACTGCGGGGACTCACTTAACAACGGTGGCAAGAAAGCTCAAAAAAAATAGAGCAGAACTCCCTTAACAACTCTCTCACTTAGCAACAGAAAATTTGGGCTCCATTGCAGTTGTAAGTTGAGGACTACCTATACCACAGCACGCTAACCTAAATTCTGCATATATCCTGTGTAAGTCTCCCATTGTTGCTTTGGATAGTGAGTTAGGCAGCATATCAATTCAATAAATAAATAAATAAAAGGGAAATATAAAAGTAAAATGACACACTACTAATGAAGCTCACTCATAACTTAAATAACAAATTTTGACCACTCTAGGCTTTTTCAGCTAGAAGGAAATTTCATGCTAACAAAGTCAATGAATGAGTAAATGATTAGCAGGTTTTGCATGATAAGGAATGTTTATAGTACAGGGTTGTCCGGATCGAGATACAGTTAAGCAAATCTATGCAGATTCGAAGCTTCTACTCCCTCAATAGACTCCCCCCGCACCCCAGTTCTGGCTGAAAAAATTGGTGGATGGGAGTTGATTATTAATCCGATTTGAATGGTTAAAAATTTAGCTGGGGTATAAAGCAACCGAAGACTTCAAGCTCCCAAGCTTATCGCAAGACTCTTTATTGCATTTGTATTATTGGTGGGAGAAAAGTAGAAAACAGCAATGTTTTAGCTAAATCTACAGATAGTCATTGACTTTTAACAGGTGGATTAACCATTATTTGCCACAGAGGAGGAAGTGTGCAAACTACACTAACATTCTTCCTCTGTTTTACAGGATTGATTTGAATACTTGTGCAGTTCTAGCAGTTAAAAAAAAAACACAACAAAATTTATCCTGTTTTTTCACCCCTTTAAAAATGTAGGCCTGCTTTCATAAGGCAGACCCATTCCATGTAAAGAGCTGTATTTTTAACAATTTATTGACATCCTCTTTCTTGGTAAGCTAAACATTTATTTTGGGTGAATGTTTTTGATGTTGGAACAAGTGGAACATTGTAAATTATGCATTTGTTTTCCTGGGTTATTTTCAGGCACATGCTTATCTTCTGGCTGGAGAAAAACTCTCCCTGGAACAGCCTTTGACTGCAGAAAATTATGTCTAAAACATGGTCAACACAAACTGTAACTTAAAGTCCAAACAAGCCAAACTGAAGTAATTAATTTGGTAGGGCAGGAGCAAGAATTTCAGACTTGAAGGCATGGCAAAACTCACACAGTTGGGAAGATGCCAGGAACACAGATAAGCAATGACAACACAAGATAAAGTCACATTTGCTCCCAGCAGTCTGCAACATGCAGCCTCCCTTTCTTAGAAACTGTGTCCCCAGCTTTAGCTAATGAAGGGACTCAGGGCCCTTTCTTCCCCTGTAAGCCACGTTGCTCTCTTCTCTGTTCCTTCCTGCGTGTCCTAGGATGAAGAGCGGGTGGGCCTGGGTCTTCCTCTGAACTCCCTCTCCCTTGTTCTACCTCTTCCCTGCTCTGCCCAGTCGAACTTTGCCCTTCCACAGCCTCCTCCACAGCCAACGAAGCCACACCCCCATTCCCTGTCAACTGTTCGGCTTCCTCCTCAGATTCAGACTCCAACAGGGGCATGACAGCTTTTGAGTTTGGGAGAAAAATCAGAGATGGTAAAATACCAGGACAATGCTTAACTTCTCTAGAGAGAAAGGAAAGATAAATATTAACGCTTTTGTTCATACACAACTGCCAGCATTTCCTAGCTGCTTCAGATGGGCGGTGTGGCATAATCAAGGTGTGGCACACAAATTAATTAAATCCTGACCTCATTTCCCCGACGCTAGTCATCCAAAGGAAAGGTCTGTGGAGGATTGGTTTTCCTTCTCATTCCAAAATCAAGTTTTTTTCATTAACCGGGATAAGCGTCTCCTATCCTAACATCAGAGATTTGTTTCCTCAGGTATTTGAATCTGAAGTAATTGTTTATTTTTTTCAGAGCATTTCTAAGCAGTCAAACTTCACATGCATTTGGGGGTTGCTTGGAGCAAATGTCGGGAATTCAGATCTGGGTCATAAGTCCTCTTTGTCAGGTTGGTGCTAACTTCAAACGGTCGCTAAGCAACTAGTGTTAAGTTGAGGACTAACTGCAGTGAATCACCCATCCAGAAGATTTAAAATGCTTTCTGGTTCTCCCAGGGAAATCTCTTTGGGGGCAACATCCGTTGCTGGTTGATCCGATCTGCTCACAAATACATCAGCCGGCTCTCCTGTTTGAAAACAAAAAATTAATTGCAGCCAGGGAACATATTTTCACATGTGGTGGACCTGCCCTCAAGCATGGAGATATTGGCTGAAAATTAAATCATGGTTAGAGAAGCTAATGAAACAAAAGATCAAAATCAAACCAGGAACTTTTCTGCTAGGCGTGCTAGAACCTAACTTAAATAAAAATCATCAACATCTAATACTTCATATTATAACTGCTACTAGAATTTCCTTCACCCAAACCTGGAAACAGGCTACGGCCCTCTCAGAAATCGCAGTAATTAATAAAATATTTGAATGTGCCGATGTTACTAAAAAATAAGGAAGAAGGAGAATATGACAAGATATGGGATGTTTGGTACAAATGGTTAAGGAAAAGATGCAAAGACGTCAAATGATAATAAGAAATCACAAAGTAATATTGTTTATGTGTAAATATATGTATATATGTATAAAAATGCCTAGAACAAGAAAAAACCTAATATAGTTATGAATATCAAAGCTATGGATGTTATTAACCAATGTAAGCACTGTTACAATATCGGGTAAAATGTGGAAATTTGTTTTTAATTGTTGAAACGTTGAATAAATAAATTTCTAAAAAATTTTTTTAACTGGCCACAGGTTTTTATGGGTTTCCAAAAGGAATAGAAACGTCTTTATCAGATGCCTACGTTTCCAGGGCTTTAAAATACTTTAAAATAACTTGCACAACCTGTTCCAGGTTTTGCAAGAGCACCTTTTAACTTACAGTGTAGTCCCAAGTCGGAATTCTTCTTGCCCTCTGCCTTTAATTCAAGTTTAATTAGATCCCGATGATTTCCACCATTCGTTACAGGAATAGGAGTTGTCTCATTTTTATCTTTTAATGAGTCCCTAATCCCAGTTCTTCCCAGATCATCTGGCGCTCCCAGGGGTTTAGGATCCTACCCATGAGAAAGGTGAAGCGTATTTACGCTGTCAGTATTGCTGGCAATGCAAAGGGCTTATAAATCTATAAAGTTTATGATTGTTAACTTTGTGATCAGCAATGGTTACCTTTAAGGTGCAATTCTGTGAAAGTCACCTGAACAAGGCACGCTTGAGAATAAGCGCAAATGTATTCAGACAGGTGATTGGGTGGGCGTGGCACCCATGGCAATCAAAATAAAAGCAGCCCGAATTTTGAGGGTTGGAACCCTGTTTTTCCTGACCCTGTTTTTTTTTTTTTTTTAAGGTTCTGTGTTGCTGAGCTTGTTCCCGAAAAATCTGCTGCTTCTGCCTGGGTGCATTCTAAAGGCCCTGTTGCTTTTCACCCAGATTTTGCAGGCTGATCTTGCAGCCTAAGAATCTATTGCGTGTTTTGGCAATGGGCCGCGGCCGTTCCCGAGAAACCTGATCGGCTTCATTTTGTTGGGATGAGAAAGGAAGAGTGTGTCTCCTCTTTCTTCCTTCCCCCCCCTTCTTTCCTTTCCTCTCTCCCTCCTCCTTTCGTTTTCTTTCTTTTCCTTCCTTCCCTCCCTTTTTCATCTCTTTCTTTTCCTTCCTTCCCTCCCTTTTTCATCTCTTTCTTTTCCTTCCTTCCTTCCCTCCCTCTCTGATTTCTTTCTTTTCCTTCCTTCCTTCCTTCTCTCCCTCTTTCATCTTTCTTTCTCTTTTTTTCTTTCTCTTTTCTTCCTTCATCTCTCCCTCTTTTCTCATGCTGTAATCCCAAAGTGATTTCCTGTCCCAGGATCAACCTGCACCAAAGAAATAAACCAGGGCAGAGATTGTATATATTGGTTAAATTGATTTGCCATCCGTCTCGCCAGGGAGGCTGCTCTTACACTCCAGCACCCATGCGCCTCAGCCACTGTGGCTTATGGAAAACAGACCAGCCTTGCAGAGAACTCTTGTTCAGCCCCAGCTTTCTTCCCCTTACAGTGACCCTAGGAGTTTGGGATACAGCTCCAGCCTCCTTTACCTAGGGACCTACACCGGCTTGGGGCACATGGACGCTGAATGTTGCATTAGCAGAGGGATACAATCAAGAGTAAGGGAGGTACTAATACCACTATATAAAGCCTTGGTAAGACCACACCTAGAGTACTGCATCCAGTTTTGGTTACCACACTATAAAAAAGATGTTGAGACTCTAGAAAGAAAGCAGAGAAGAGCAACCAGGATGATGAGGGGACTGGAGACTAAAACATACGAAGAACAGTTACAGGAACTGGGCTTGGCTAGTCTAGGAAGAGAAGGACCAGGGGAGACAGGAGAGCAGTCTTCCAATATCTGAGGAGCTGCCACAGAGAGGAGGAAGGGGTCAAGCTATTTTCCAAGGCACCTGAAGGCCAGACAAGGAAGAATGGATGGAAACTGAACGAGGAAAAAGTCAACCTTAGAAATAAAGAGGAATTTTCTGACAGTGAGAGCAATCAACCAAAAGGGGACAGAAGATGCCTTCGGAAGTTGTGGGAGCTTCATCACTGGACGCTTTCAAGAAGAGACTGGACTGCCACCTGTCAGAAACAATGTACGGTCTCCTACTTGGGGGAGGGGGGGTTGGACTAGATGACCTACAAGGTCCCTTTCAATTCTTTTAATCTAAGTTGCCTTCAGAAGTTGTGGGAGCTTCATCCCTGGAGGCTTTCAAGGAAAGATTGGATTGGATTGGATTGGATTGGTCAGAAATGGTGTCGGCTCTCCTGTTTGTGGGTGGGTGGGGTGGGTTTGGACTAGATGACCTCCAAGGCCCCTTCCGACTCTGTTAACCTGAAGACAAGACCCCGCCCTCAGTGGGTCTCCTGCCTCCCCTTCCTCCCTCCCTCCCTCCCAAAGGTCCGCCGTCTGCCCGGGCATCCCGTCCCACCGCAAGGGCTCCCCAAGCGATGCCCAAGACACTACTGCGCGCCTGGCTGCAAATCGCCTGCAAATCCGCGCGCGGTCGCCCGGGACCGCCAAGGGCGCCCCCTGGCCGGGGGAGGCGGCGGCGGCGGCGGCGGCCGTTCCTTGTCACGAGGCCCTCCCTCCGCCCCGCCGGGCCAACCTCCGCCGCAGTCGCCGCCGCCGCCGGAGAAGCAGTAGTTGGAGCCCGGCGGCGGCGAGCAGCGACCCAAAGCGGCTGGAGAGCCGGTGCGCCCCCCGGGGGCCCAGCCCAGCCCAGCCCAGCGCACTCCGTCTGCACAGGTAGGGACGCCCGCCCGTCCGGGGCTCGCCAGGAGCGCAGGTGAGGAGGGGTCCCGACCCGCGGAGACCCCCTGGCCAGGGAAGGGCGCCTCTCCGCCCCGTAGGCAGGTTTGGAGACAAGGGAAGAAGAGCTGGCTTCGCCCGGCTGGTTGAGTCGCTCTCTGGACCCCCTGCTCCTTCGGGGGGGTCTGGCTTTATTTGGGGGGGGCCTCACCGCCCGGATGTTGGGGATCCAGGAGCCGAATCTCTTTTTTGGGGGTGGGGGTGGGGGGGGTGGATGGGCAGCCTGCTTGGACGGGGAAAGGCGCGCCTCCAAAGACCCTCGCCCCATTTGAGAAGGGAGAAGGGGGAGGGGAGAGCTTTCTGGATGACCGTGCCACTTTTTTGGGGGGGTGGGGGGGTTCACACGACTCCACTCCGTGGTCTCTGCGGAGGGCCCCGGGGGGGGGGGGGGGGGGGGGGTGAGAATCCACTCATTTCCGGGGTTTGGCAGCCGAGTGTAAGTTGTATGTAGCCTGCTGCCCGGGGAAGGAAGGCACCGGCTGGGGTTTGTTTGGCGAGGTGTGTTGTGTGAACCCAACCTGGGTTTGTGGGTGGCAAGGAACTTGGTTTCATTGGGTTCAGGTGTCTCTCTCTACCCAAATGGGGATTGTTGCAGGGTGGTGCAACCAACCAACCCACCCGTTCCCCCACCTTCTTTTGCCAAACTTGCTCATTATTAAAGTTAGCCTTGACTTCCCCCTGTTGTGCACATCAGCCGAAAAGAAACCATGGTCCAATAACCAGGGTACAAATATAGCCAGGATGAATGAAACCGAGGCTCCGCTCTTAGAAAACCTGAAAGCCCTTGAGCAATTAAGTCCTGGAAGCAGTGTTGCACTGTATGGTGTGTGTGTGTGTGTGTGTGTGGTTTGCTGGGGCTTAGCTTCACACTTTGTCCAGTTGTGGTTAGTCCATTTCTTCATTTCTCTTTGCTACTGACAGCTGCTGACAATTTTTGCAGACGCTTTCTTGGGCCTGGCCCTGTCCTACAGGGAGTTCCACAGGTTGTTCTCAGTGAAAAACGCGCGCACACACACACACACACACACACACTTCGATCCCTGTGGAGTCTTGGCACCTTTGCCTTCTGGCCTGGAGCCATCTGTTCTGCTTGCTTAATTGCTAAGTCCTTGGCTTTGTAACTTAGTCATTCATTTAGTAACCGCCTGGGTTTATTTATTTTTAGCGTGTTAAATGTTAAGCCCATCACAATGACATTTTCAATGAGCAAATACAAAACTGTGGGGTCCTGGATGCTCTCTGAGCTTGGTCGTTTTCTTGCAGACGTTTCCTTACCCAAACTAGGTAGCATCATCAGTGGTACAAGAGTGGGGTGCTTTCAGAGAGGAGGAGGAGGCGGAGAAGGAAGGAGGAGGAGGAGGAGGAGGAGGAGGAGGAGGAAACTAAGACTCTGGGGGTCCTTGGTGCTCTCTGAGCTTGCTTGTTTTCTTGCAGATGTTTCATGACCTGACTAGGTAATATCTTCAGTGCTACCGGTAGTAAGGAGTGTGGTTTGCTGTCACTTTCTATTCTAGCGTCTTGCTCTGTCAGCGTTGATGTGGATGGTCTCAGAGATCCTTTGTTTGGGCTGTTTGCTGTCGGCTTCTTTGGCAGTTTCTTGATTGGGGTCTTGTTTGCTTGATGGTTGGTCTGATATTAACCTTGGAGTTAATCTAGGCTGATCTGGTGGAGAGATTTCTTGTGTCTTTTTCCCGCTTTTGGGCTGGGTGATTGTCTCTTTTGCAGACAGAGATCTTGTTAAATGTCTGTGTGTCTGACATGAAACTATTCATTCTATTCACAAATTCAAAGATAAGGCTACAGGTAGTCCTTGACTTACAACAGTTCGTTGAATGACCATTCAAAGTTACAAGGGCACTAAAAAAAAGCGACTTAGGACAGTTTTTCATACTTACAACCTTTGCAGCATCCCCTGGTTCATATTTACGACTGTCGCTGTGTCCCTGGGTCATGTCATCCTTTTTTGCAACCTTCTGATCAAGCAGAATCAACGGGGAAGCAAAACTCACTTAGCAGCCAGGGAAGTAATTTATCAACTGCAGTGATTCGCTTAACAACGGCGGTAAGAAAAGTCGTAGAATGGGGCAAAACCCACTTAACAAATGTCTCATTTAAGGACAGGAATGTTGGGCTCAATTGTGGTTATAAGTCAAGGACTACCTGTATTTATACAATCAATACACAATGGGGTTTCCTCACTTTGAAGTTACAATGGCACTGGAAAAAACAAAGCAACTTACGGCCAGTCCTCGCACTTACAACTGTCGCAGGTCACATAAATCGAAATTTGGGCCCTTGACAATTGGTGTAGGGTTGAATCTACGACCGGTTGCAGCATCCTTGGGTCAAGGGATTGTCATTTCCAGACGGCTTCCGACAATGGGAGTAGGGGAGCTGGATTCACTTAACGACTCCATCGTTAACTACAGTAGTTTGCTCAAGAACCACGCTGTCTGGGGAATTCTGGGATCTGAAATCCTCCCATCTTAAAAGTGGCTGGGGTTGAGACATGCTGGCATAGAGACTTCTGGTCAAAGGGGCCCAGCAGAGGTTATACGACCTGAGACTTCTCAGAAAACAACAACTGAAGGAAAAACTGCTGGTGACCTTCTACCGCTGCACCATAGAGAGTATCTTAACTTACTGCACCTCTGTATGGTTTGCCAATTGCACAGGGGCAGATAGGAAAGCACTCCAGAGGGTGAACCTCATTGCCCAGAGGATCCTGGGTTGTCCTCTCCCCTCTTTGGAAGAGCTTTATAGCTCCCGTTGCCTTAAGAAAGTTCAAAACATTCTCAAAGATCCATCTCATCCGGGCAGTGGTGGGATTCAAATTTTTTTACTACCGGTTCTGTGGACATGGCTTGGTGGGCATGGTGTGGCTTGGTGGGCGTTGCAGGGGAAGGTTACTGCAAAATCCCATTCCCTCCCCACCCCACTAACCTGCTTTCCAGCTCCGTTCTCCTGTGCAGGGCAACCAAAGAACACCCAGCCATCAGCTAACTTTTAAACTATAAATAAAAACAAGGACAAATAGACTGAAAAACAGCTTCTATCCCAGGGCAGTAACTCTATTGAATCCTACTGTCCAGTGCAATATTAATGCAATATCAGGGGTTTTCAATTCAATGTGCGGAGTGCGAAGGATGTGCGTTTGTGTTTCTATTTTCATGGTCATGATGTGCACTGAAGATGGTGTTTGATTTCGTTGTACGAGGTGCAAGGACAACAAACTAAATTAAACTAAACTCTTGGGCCCAGCCCTTGCAAAAAAAGAAAAAAAAAACAGGGAAGGAAACTCGATGTCTACCCCACTTCCTTGCTGCCTTCTCCCTTGATTCAGTGGCAAGAGGGTTAGCAGCAACACACAAGACTAGCTGAGAATTGGGGTTAAAAAAATGATAGAAAAGTAGTTGCTTGGGGAGACAGCTGGAATTTGTTTTGAAAGTGTGTGGCTTTGTAGCAAAAAAAACTGAATGCAAGTAGTTTGTTTGTTTTTGTTCATCTCCTTCGAAGGGAAAGTTGGAGTTTATTGCTCAAAGTCAGCAGATAGGTGTCCAAACATAATGCGAGTAATCCTCAACTTAAAATCGCAATAGAATAGGAATAAAATAGAATAATAACTTTATTGAATGGACACTAATCGGCATGTATTAAAATGAAATTTCGTTGCATGCAGCTCTCTCCCTTCTAAATGTACCCTACATAAATATAACCATTGAATTGAATTCTTTATTGTCATTGTACGTATATATGCACAGTATACATACAATGAAGTTATATTAAATATGACTAAATAAATAAATATAGAATTATGTCTATACCTGCACTAGAGCCCAGAGAGTTTCTGTTGCTAAGTGAGCTAGTTGTTAAGGGAGCTTTATCCCACTGATCTTTCTTGCCATGGTGGTTAGGTGAATAGTTGCGGTTGTTAAGTGAGTAAAACAGTTGTAAATTAAACCTTGCTTCCTTCCGCCTTGACTTCGCTCATCAGAAGGTTGCAAAAGGGGATCAGATTACCTCAGGATGCTGCAACGGTCATAAATACGAGTCAAGCCAGCTGCATTTTGATTGCATGGCCATGGGGATGCTGCCACAGTCACCTGAAAAATGATCATAGAGATTACATTACCTGAGACTTCTCAGGAAACAACAACTGAATGAAAAACTGCTGGTGACCTTCTATCGCTGCACCATAGAGAGTATTTTAACTTACTGCACCTGTGTAGGGTTTGCCAATTGCACAGGGGCAGATAGGAAAGCACTCCAGACGGTGAACGTCATTGCCCAGAGGATCATGGGTGGCCCTCTCCCCTCTTTGGATGAGCTTTATAGCTCCTGCTTCCTTAAGAAAGTTCAAAACATTCTCAAAGATCCTTCTCATCCTGGGCACCCTTTGTTTTGAACTATTACCATCTGGCAGACGGTACAGGATAATAATAAAAACAAGGACAAATAGGCTGAAAAACAGCTTCTATCCCAGGGCAGTAACTCTATTGAATTTTACTGTATAGTGCAATATTAATGCAATATTAATGCAATATCAGGGGTTTTCAATTCAATGTATAGAACGTGAAGGATGTGTGTTTGTGTTTATTTTCATGGTCATAATGTACACTGAAGATGATGTTTGATTTCATTGTACGAGGTGCAATGACAGTAAAGTAAACTGAATGAATAAGTCACTTTTGAACCTCCATCTCTGCCACTATTTGTAAGTTCCTGTAATTTCAATGATGCTATTTATAACTTCAAAGAGTCACTAAACAAATGGTTGTAAGTCGAAGGCTTCCTGTGGTTTTTAAGGTAGAGCTCGTTACATGGCTGGTTGGGGAATTTTGGAAGTTTAAGTTCACATGTTTTAAAGTTGCCAAGGTTGAGCAACACAGCGTAAGAGAGCTTGTAAGGGAACACAGGTTGGAAAGATGGCAACCTGGGTTTGAGACCTGAGCATACACAACAGAGTGAACTCCTGTTACTTGCTCCAGCTCCAATTCAAAAGCATGCAAATGCAAGTAGATAAATAAGTACCACTTCCGTGGGAAAATAACGGCACTCGGTGCACTTCAGCACCTAATCATCCTGGCTATATGACCACAGAAAATGTCTTTGGACAATGCTGTCTCTCCTTTGGCCAAGAAACTGAGATGACCGCTGAGCCCTGGAGTTGGACACAACTGGACAGGGAAACCTTTATTTTTCCCTAATGGAAGATCACCCTTTATAGTAGAGAAATTATACATTATAAGATTATACATCTGATATCATTAATTTCCCTTTATTGTAACACATTTATGCAATCATGTCAAGATATCTGCTTGAAAGAGATGGTTGTTACCATTAAGCCTGGATTTATAAAACATTAGCCTTTATTACCAATGTGCAGGATCCTGTAACTCACTTCTGTTTTGCACATTTCATATAAGCAGGAAGACGAAGCAGGAAATTGCACTTAATGTGCAAACCGGGATCAGGCCTTTCCAAGCAACATGGCAGTGATGCAATGAGCTAATTTAAAGTCCTGCCTTTAATCATGTTCTTTCTCTTTCATCCAGCAAGATAGTATTTTACATTTGGTATTCGTCTCTTTTATCTTCTCAAGCCCCACATCCTATCCAAGGAAGCCAGGATTGGAAACAAATAATCGCCCAGAGTTTGAAATTGAAGTATAAATCCTGGCTAGTTGACCATCATTACTACTAGTTCAAAGAGAGTGCAAAGGTAACTTAATAAAGCTCATTCACATAATGAGGGAGCATATTGCTAGAAGGTGGAAGTTGCATCAGAAGGCACGTCTTTTATTATTTCATTTGCAACCTAGACTTGACGGGTGAAACCATCAAAATTTGCCTTTTGAAAAACTCTAGGAAATCACAGTTAGTGGTGGAGATGAGTGTCCAAACCTTCATTTAGATTTGGTATAGACAGAAGAACTACTGATTGAGAAACATGGATTTCTGTTCATTATGGAGATGATGTTTGGTGGTTATTTATTTGTATCGCACTTTCATTTTTACAAATATCTCAAGACAGCAGACATATCCAATACACCTCCTTTGTCCTATTTTCCGCACAAAAAACAGTCTTCTGGGGTGGGGCGGGCTCTTTAACAGATTGACAGAGCAGGAGGCCCTACACAATTTCTGAGAGAGAATGACTGGCTTTAATGGCTAAAGCGGGACTAGAACTCACGTCTCCTAGTGATTGGCCCAAAGATTGTCCCTTAACCACTGGAACTGGCTTATCAGTTTTATGTACTTTTATGAAAGTGCAGTTAATATAAACATTCCCAAAATATATATATTGACTTGTAGTTTGAAACGAAACAATGAATAATTTTTAATATTTCTCACTGTCCCCTGGTGATTGGCCAGCCAGCTTTGATGCCTAAGGCGGAAGTAGAACTCGCTGTCTACTGGTGATTGGCCCAAAGTCAGCCAACTGGCTTTCATGGGTAAGGTGTGTCTTGAATTCACAGCCTCCCGCATTCTTCCCTGGTTCCTTAGCCGAAACCGGTTGTTGGTTTTGCCTGCAACAATTGCATTTTGGCCTAGCCAGCGACCCCTTGTAAGGATGCTGCTTTAGGAAGTGCATGGTTTTAGTTCTGTATAAAAGCGACCACTTTCGTGCAGAAGTTGGCGTAACTTTGCTTAAAGCCTGCTGTTTGCACCTGTGGAAATACACACAGGTGAGAGCATGGCATGTAAGTAGGAAAAGCGTTTCTCATCTCTCAGGATGCATTTGCTTGTTTATTTATGGTAGTTTGCAGGTTGCATTGTGCCGGATCCTTCTTTGTTGTCGTTTCAGGACTATTTCTCCCAATTGTGTTATTTTTAGGTCATAATGCAAATGAACAAGATGTTTAATAAATGTGAGTGTGATATATTCTCTTCGGAGCCACAGGAGGCACATTTACTCAAGGTATCAGTATTTACTCAAAGTTGCAGAGGGATGAAGAACGTAACAGTCGTCCAAACTTTAATAGAAATGGATTTGAGAAATACATTACTGTGTGCAGCTGTTTAAATTCTTCCCAAATATTTGTTTCTGGCCCAACCACCAAAATTCTGTTTTCCTCATAATCTGTTTGGCCTAGAGTTGCCTTTTTGGAGGCCAAGGTGTTGTTGTGGCTGTGTTTGTTGCTGCCAGATGTTCATCCTGTATAAACAGTGAAGTTTGTTCTGCATTTTCTGTTTAGAGTGCAAATGTCTTCTCAGGTGTTGAGTAAATTTTTATGGCGTGATCTCCCAAAGACACAGAGAAGCTAAAGCTTTAGGGGATTTGAAGGTGGCTTCTATAGAAAATTGTACTATAGACTTCAGACAGCTGCATTTTCACTATAAGGTGTTCTTTGTCCAGGGAGATTTGGAGAAGGCTGCATTCTGGGTTTTTTTTTTTTCCTACTGGCCATTTGCGAAGTAGACGACAAAGGTGAGTTTTGTTGTGGTTTGCTTCATGTCTTCCCACCCCGCAGGGAGTATAACGGACGTTGAACCAACATCTGTCTTGGCTTAGGCATTGTCTTAAAGTCATGAAAAGGTTATGTCCAGAGCAACTTTTTTGGGGGGGTTAAACGTGTAGACTAAGGTGTTAGTTTATTAAAAAGGAAACTGAAAAAATGTTGATTGCAGGAAAGCATGAACAGTGGTAGACAAAGAAGACGAAGAAAAAAAAAGGGTAAACGCTATGGTAGAAATGCTTTTATTGCCTTATTGACCATGACTGGCATGGTGGCCTAGTGTCGGAGATGCTCACCTCCCACTCGGAAGGTTGAGAGTTTACACCTAGGTAGCAGCAGGTGTTTCTCTATCAGGGTGCAAAGAAAAGAAAAATCTGCTGTGAGCTCCATATAGGCATCAGGCAGAGTCCCCAGCCAGCAAATGCTCAGCGCCATCCAGTTTCCCCAATTCTACCTTGGATTCAGGAATTACAGAGTCGTAGAAGGAAGTTTTATTGTATGGTGCAGGGGTTTATGATTCCAGAAAGAAGCATGGTGCTTTCTGCTGCTATCATGAATGCAAGCATGAATGGGTGAGCTCTTCTATAGAAAAATCCACAATTTTGGATGATATACAAATCCACCTATTAAATTTTAGTCCGGTAATGATTTTAAGTTAGAATTGAATTCTGTGTCAGATACATTCTTAAAGGATGAAATTATTCTGAGCATTGCAGCATATTTTTATAATTTATCTGTTTTTTCCAAGGAGGGCATCATTTTTTTTTCTATTAAGAAGCATATGCTATAGTATCCTTCAAGTAGTTAGCATATATGAAACTAATTCAGTGTTCTTTAAAAGGATACATGGTTTCATAAAGTTTAATAAAAATATTACTGATTGTAATGGGAATTCAGCTTCTAAATTTTGGTTCGTTTTAATGTGGATCATTTTTACAAAATGGTTACGCTTTACAATACTGTAACGAAATATGAAACATTTTGTTTTTCACTTAGTTCAACTGCTTCTGAAAACAAATTCCTAATCTTTTAGATTTACAATACTTATCTTCTGGGTTTCCTTTAATCTCCCAGATTAAGTGATGTATAAATTAAGGTCCAAGTTAGCGATTTTGGTTTGTTATGTTTAACTCATCCTCTGAAGCATGTCACTTTCCTGTTTATAACGGTGTCTTCTCCTATTTTTTAAAAATGTATGATCTTTTACACAAACTTGTAATTAATGAAAGCAGTTTGTTTGCAGAATGTGCAGAGTGTAGAATATAAATTAGATGACTTGCAACATTCAAAGGCTTGTAAAGTTTTACAACTAAAGGCTTGTAAAGTTTTACTAACAAATAAAAATCCGATCAAAAAAGTTAATCCATCTCAGCAAGATCTATCAGTGTCACAAACCATTCCTCCATAGTGGATAGTTTATTTATTTGTTTGTTTGTTTGTTTGTTTATTTACTTAATTTGTCAGTCGCTTACAAGATAATAGGTATAAGTATAAACATGAGTAAGAATACAGGAAATAGGTACGAATAAATGGGAATAGTAGGACAGGGACAGTAGGTACGATGGTGCACTTTAACATGCCCCTTACAGACCTCTGTAAGTGTTGAATTGAACTCTGCATTTAATAATCTTGTTGCAGAAATCAAATATTGAAATAATCTTCAGTGGCTTTTTCTAATTGTATTTCCATCAGTCCTAAAAGGAGAAATTCCAGCTTGAATTGAATGTTAATATTCAAAATCCTCTGTATCAAAGTATATACTTGAATCAATTTTTAAAACTTATTTACATGTCTGCCAAGCATAATAAAATGTACATTTACAGCATATATTTTGAATGCCTTTATACATTCTAGATAGTACCTCTAGCATCAAAAACCAATGATATACAGTATTTTCTAATTGATCCATCTTTATATTATAACCGAAATTCTTAGCCTACTCATACATTCTTTAACCTGTTTTTCCTCTTTTTCAAAATTTCAACAAAAAAAATTATACATTTTAGCAACTACGTGTTTATCAGCAGGATATTAACTCTTTCTATGTGCTTTTAAAAATTGTAGTCTTCGTTACCTTGAGGTGCCATTTCCTCAGCTCAAAAAATGTATATATATAGCTAGTTAGCAGTGAGGTAGAGATTTTGTTGGATCAAGGTATATAGAAGGAAAGATTAAATACACCTTTGGTGTCCCACTGCTATTTGTGAAAATTAAATGGAGATTTATTTTCTCTGTCCTCACATTTAGTTTGGACTTTGCTGATAATTTTAAATGCTGCTGGAAGTGCAGAAAGCAGAACTAGTAAAAGCTTGATACATTTTCTTTTCCTGATTATTCCTCTTATCTTGATGAGCTAGGTTTATTTCTTTGCAAAGTTTATTAAGATATTTAAAAGAGGCATGTGTGTTTAAGGCAATGATTAACTTTAGGATTGGAATTTGCTGAATGAATTCTGGCTGCCTTCAGTATGTGAGATATAGTTAATTTATCATGTATTTGGTTTCCTGACAACTTGAGCAAACCTAATGATTTTTTAAAAGGATCTTATTTAAATCTATATCAGCTTGAATATCGACAAACCCTAGAATTTATAGAGCAGTTTGGTAGCATCCATTGACTTTGTGAATTAGTTCTGTGAAAATTGTTTACAAATCATGTAACACTCTGTGTTACTTTTTCTATCTCAAAACAAAAGTAACAAAATTTATTTTGTGTATTTTCCCCAAACCTTTTTAATGTAGAAAGATAATAGTAAAACATTTTTGCTTCATTGAAATATACAATTAATTGAAAGCTAGAATATATATTGTATTGGGGAATATTGTGTTGGTTTGAGCCTGGGGAATAACCAAGAGAAATTTGACAGGTTGGGAAAAACACTACTGTATTAATCCAGATAACAAAAGCTGAATTTAAGTAATGTACAATTTATTTGTTTTAGAAAAGACTTTTTCCTTCTCTGATTCAAAAAAAATGCAATACATTTTTTAAAGTATACGTTTTGTAATTTAGAGGAATAGACAGTTTTAATGCACCAATTAAATGATTCAATGAAAATATGATATATGTAGGTAATTTATCTTAATTTAACATGTTAAAAGTTTAGGGTTTGCTATATATCTTAGTCATGTTTTACTTTTGGGTTATATTTCACCACTAATGAACTTGTTAAATACTGCGATTTTAATTTGTAGAATTTTACCCTCCGTATTTTTTAAAAAAAATGTGCATTTAAAAAAAAAACTCTACTTCTGTTCAGAGGTGACACTAAAAGAAAGCAGTATAATTGAAAAAAAAAAAAAAAGAAGGCTTCCCTATAAGCTGGGCAGGAGAATAAATCCAGTCGTAACCATCCAAGTGTAAGGGAAGGAGTGGCAGAAAGAGGAGTTAAAAGAGGGATCAGCCTAGAATCCCTACGCAGTCAGAAGCAAACTAAGTCCAACCTCCTTTGAATTCCATGAATCCTTATCTGACTCCAAGCAGGTGATAACTGTTTGTTGAGAAGAGTTCAGTGCATAGACATAAGTATCAATAAAGCTAAAGGTTCCCCTCACACATACGTGCTAGTCATTTCCGGCTGTAGAGGGTGGTGCTCATCTCTGTTACAAAGCCGAAGAGCCAGCGCTGTCTAAAGACGTTTCCATGGTCATGTGGCAGGACTAAACGCCAAAGGCGCACGGAACGTTGTCCCCTTCCCACCAAAATGGTCCCTATTTTTCTACTTGCATTTTTACATGCTTTCGAACTGCTAGGTTGGCAGAAGCTGGGACAAGCAACGGGAGCTCACTGTGTTACGTGGGGCTAAGGATTCGAACCGCCGAACTGCTGACCTTTTCTGATCAACAAGTTCAGCGTCTTAGCCACTGAGCCACCAAGTCCCTAAGTATCAATAAATTAATTTAATTGGACCTTCATGGGTGGACCTCGTCTTTCATGTCTGATGCCACATCAGTTTTGTCCTTCCAGGACAAAATGCATCCTATAATCTTGCCGATCCGTGCTGCGACTTAGGAGATCTCTGAATTTTTGCTGAGGTTTTGACTTGTCTGTGGTGGCTCAAGTTTTATCGGCTTCTATGACAACCCTGGGTCTGTCTCAAATGTTTATTTAGTCTGACTCATATTGCTGGGCGTACACTAGCGTGGTGTTTTTGTGGTCTCAAAGATGCTTTTGGTTTGGGTTTTCTTCAAAGCCCTGCTAAGTTGAAGGACCCCTTTCATTCTTGGAATCAGATGGACTTGAATGAAGGATTTCTGGCTAACATAGCCGGCCGCCTTGCTGGTGCCTGGAAATAAGGAAATGGGATGGTAAACTATACGCTCCAAGGCTGAATATTGTCTTCCAAGCCACAGTGCAGTACACACAGAGGTGGTACTCAGCAGGTTCTGACCAGATCTGGAGAACCAGTAGCGGAAATTTTGAGTAGTTCGAAGAACTGGCAAATCCCACCTCCAACCGGCCCTGCCCCCATCTATTCTCTGCCTCCCTAGTCCCAGCTGATTGGTTAGGTCTTCTTTGGTTGCCCTGCATAGGAGAACGGAGCTGGAAAGCTGGTTAGTGGGGTGGGAAGGGAATGGGGATTTTGCAGTAACCTTCCCCCAGGAGTGGGGAGGGAATGGGGATTTTGCAATATCCTTTCCATGTCACGCCCACAGAACCGGTAGTACATTTTTTTTTGAATCCCATCACTGAGTACACAGTTATCTTCATGACTTTCTGAAGAAATGGGGCTACAAGTTTTGAGAGAATGGATAGAATACAAGTAGCTGAGAAGTAACCAAGCATAGCCCATGGCCCATTTTACGGCAGATAATTAGGGGCCAACGCATATTTTTTTGCCCAAGCATCTGTTCCAAGTTGGCTAGTAGACCTCTTGTTTGTTGTAAGAGATCTGTTGCATTTTAGGAAATGACATCTACATTGACTCTCAAGTCATTGACTCTTCAACCTACTCATCATTTTGCAAGGGGAAAGAGCCAAACTTGATATTTATTGTTGTACCAAATCTGATATTACAGTTTGAACAAGCACAACTATCACCCTTACTCTAGATCAGAGGTGTCCAACCGTGGCAACTTTAAGATCTGTGGACTACAACTTCCAAAATTCCCCAGTCAGCCATGCCCTATGGGGAATTCTGGGAGTTGAAGTCCACAAGTCTTAAAGTTGACAAGGTTGGACACCTTTCCTGACCTAGAATGAAGGTGATGGTGAGTGAGAGATGGGACCTGAAATATTATGGGCAGTGGTTTTATTTAGTTACTAATTAATGAATGAGAGGCATTTCTATCCTTTATTCTATCCCTAAATTTGAATTGTGGAGTTGGGTGGAACCACAAAGATGATCCATCTTCTGAAAAGATTAAGAAAATCATTTTAATCATCATTGAGTGGTGGCTGTTCAGAATTCTTAAACGTCTCCAGACATCGAGAACCCACAACCAACTGTTGTATGTGGATAGATCAAACGAGCAAGAAGTTGTTCCTTAAAATTACATGAATTTAGGTATCTATAACTTAACACCTGTTATTTTTTTGTCCCGGTTTTTGTGGGAGCAATGGAGAAGAGTCCTTACCCGCAATCTCTATTATACCTTTTATGTAGTTGAACGTTAATATTATGTCTTTCCTCCCACCCCGAATCTTCTCTCAGATTGAACATCTCAAGTTCCAAGTCCTCATGATGCATGTCTGAAATCTCACAATCATTTTTGTTGGCCTGCTCTGAACCTGTTCTACTCTTGTCAGGATATCCTTCTGAAAATAAAATGCCAGAATAGCAATAGCAATCACATTTAGACTTATATACTGCTTCACAGTAGTTTACAGAGTCAGCCTCTTGCCCCTAACAATCTGGGTCCTCGTTTTACCCTCCTCGGAAGGATGGAAGGCTGAGTCAACCTTGAGCCTGGTGAGATTCGAATTGCCAAATTGCAGGCAGCTGGCAGTCAGCAGAAGTGGCCTGCAATACCGCATTCTAACCACTGCGCCACCGCGGCTCTTGTCCTTTATTGTCCCCTTTCAATCTCATCAGCACAAAGTACAGATAAAGTCCGTTCCAACTTTAAGGAGGTTGGTGCACACCTCAGTTTCTTAGCCAAGGGAACCAGTATTGTCAGAAGATGCTTCCATGGCCATGGAGCCAGCATGACTCTATGCTGTGGCACACGGAACCTTCCCACCAAAGTGGTACCTATTTATCTACTTGCATTTGTGTGCTTTTGAACTGCTAGATGTGCTGGAGCTGGAGCAAGTTACAGGAGCTCACCCCATCGCAGAGCGTTTGGGTCTCAAACCCGGGCTGCCAGCTATAAGCTTAGCATCTTAACCGCTGAACCATCAGGCCTCCCCAGTACAGAGTAGAGGAAAAGTAGAACTTTGCTTTTGATACAGTGCTTCTTCAGATTTATTCCTGGATTGTGTTGGCTCTTTTAGCAGCTCCGTCACACTACTGGCTCATGTTCAGCTTGTTGTCGATAAGCAGGCTTCTTCTGTTTCACCCTAGACATAGTTAATCAGCATGGGAATCGTTTTATGCTAGCTAGTAGTCTGCTCGCTTCTGCTTCTATAATCGCAAAGTGTTGGCCTGTTTTTGTGTTCTGTATCACTGAACCTGGATAAAACCTTTTGTTATCGAAGTCAGGGACCAGTGGAGAACCTTGTAACCTTGAGCTCAGAAGCTATTGGTTCACGTGAGCCTAGTTTCACTTCTTGAAATTCTTTTGTCTCTTAAGAGGAAACTACAGCAAAATCATTCGTAACACAAGAGGGCCAGGTTTAAAATAATACATTTCTCTTCCTCCCTGCTTTCCTTCTAGCCTTCTCAAGACCTGCTCTCTTCAACCCCAAAATGTCCAGCCGAAGTATGGAGTATGGACAGCTCCCCGAGTATGAGAAGAGTCAGATCAAAAGGACCTTGGAGCTGGGGACAGTGATGACGGTGTACAGCCTCAAGAAAAGTAATCCAGAGAGAAGAACAATTCAGGTCATTATGGAAACCAGGCAGGTGGCTTGGAGCAAAACAGCGGACAAGATAGAAGGATTTTGTGAGTATCTGCCTTCATGGCATCACTGTAAATTATTGGAACTGATTGCGTCAGGTGCTGGGGAAATATGAAAATCCGGGCAGTTCAAATGAGTACAAAGATTTTTATTGCAAGCTTAAGCTCTCTATAAGAATCTGAACTAACTGTCAAAGCAAATTGGCGGTAGAGAAGAATCAAAGGAATTCAAGGTGGGCTGGGCTTAGATCTCTTTTGGTCACGAAGGGACTCATGGCTGATGACGCATTTGACCCCCTCCCTCTTCGGGCTCAGCCTGGGCATCGCCTACAGATTAGTTGCAAGCATTCTTGGAAAGGATGAAGACGACAGATGTTACTACAGGTAGTCCTTGATTTATGACCACAATTGAGACCAGAATTTTCATTGTTAAGCAAGGCGATTGTTAAGTGAGCCATGCCCAATTTTACGACTTTTTTTTTTTTTTGGCCAGAGCTGTTAAATGAATCATGTGGTCGGTAAGCGAATCTGGCTTCTCCCATTGACTTTACATGTTGGAAACTGGCTGGGCAGATCACAAATAATGAACACATGACATCTGTAAATGCAACTGGCATGCATTTGTAATGTGCAAATATATTTTAAATACACGCCAGTTGTGCCAAGCACCTGAATTTTGATCATGTAATTGATGCTGCATTGAATTTAAGCCCAAGAATCAAGTTGTAAGTCACTTCTTTTCAGTGCTGTTGTAACATTGAAGAATTGCTAAACAAATTTAGTTTAGTTTACTTTATTGTCATTGCATCTCGTACAACAAAATCAAACACCGTCTTCAGAGCACATCCATGACCATGAAAATAAACACAAACACACATCCTTCACATTCCACACATTGAATTGAAAATCTCTGATACTGCATTAATATTGCACTATACAGTAGAATTCAACAGAGCTACTGCCCTGGGATAGAAGCTGTTTTTGAACCTATTTGTCCTTGTTTTTATTATCCTGTACCGTCTGCCAGGTGGTAATAGTTCAAAAAAAGGATGCCCAGGATGAGATGGATCTTTGAGAATGTTTTGAACTTTCTTAAGGCAGCGGGAGCTATAAAGCTCTTCCAAAGAGGGGAGAGGGCAACCAATGATAAGGAAGGGCTGGATTCTGATCTGTTCCTTCTATAGTCCACTTACAAATAATTGTAACTTAAGGACTACTTCTACCATGAACTCCAGCCTCATGCTCCTAATCCACCTGTGCTTTA
This sequence comes from Pseudonaja textilis, assembly GCF_900518735.1. The sequence goes on along the minus strand of NW_020769375.1, from coordinate 895,130 downwards.
GTATAGAGGTATGGCTGCAGGTAGCAACAAAATGAATTTCCCACAAGATTACAGTTTAGTTTACAGTTTTAGGTGATTAGATGTTTTTAATGTACACCTGTTTCCAGAATTGACACTGCCATGCGTTTGGTGGCTTTAATGACACCCAAAGAAATTTGGTGTTCATGCTTCTGTAAATTCCAGAGCACTTCTGAATCAAATTGAAAGACATTGTGCAACCCTAATAAATAATAGACTGAAATACAGTTTGGTCATGTTAATGAGATAACCCATGTGTGATGAAAAAAAAAAAGGCTTAATGCACTGGCTCAGCTATTGCATCACGTCATGGTTAAGAAGGTTTATCTAGGGTTTGGAATAAAATCTAAATTGAGAAAGCATTAACTGTCTCCAAAATTACATATCCTGTGTGATTGTAATTTACTTAGTCAAATGGCAGATTTTAAATGTGGACTACAAACGATAGTATAGTTATAGTTTTAGTTTTAGTTATAGTATAGTATTGTTTAGTGTATTGTCATTGCATCTCATACAACAAAATTAAATGCTATCTTCAGTGTACATTATAACTATAAAAGTAAAATACAAACCCACATCCTTCACATTCTATATAATTGAATTGAAAACCCCGTGATACTGCATTAATATTGCACTATACAACAGAATTCAATATAGTTACTGCTCTGGGATAGAAGCTGTTTTTTCAGCCTAAACTAGGCCTGAAAAGGGAAAATCAGAAATGGAGAAGGAGGGCTAAGTCATAATTTGGCTTTAAATCATGGCTACTGCTAATCATGGTTTAGTGTGACATCTGAGTAGAACTGAATCATTGCTTTGCTTGTTCCTAAGATATGTTTGCCATGCTTTGAGGCTGTACTAGTATTAACAAAAGCCATTGTGCATTTTTTAAACATACATAGTAGTAAGGTGTACCAAATAAAACTATCCATTTATAGTTTTGGTATTTGATGCTGCCCATAGTTAACCTCCAAAAAGAAAAGGCTACGATGTTAGAGAGCTTCTTTTAATTGATGAGAATAATTATTAATCAGTGGTTGTACATGTAAAACATAATATAGCATCCGTGTCTTGGCCGATCTACTATATGAACTGGAAGTAACTTCCCTTTTCATAATTACTATGATAGCACAGTTGTTAATATCTCAAAATAAGATCAGAGTATAGTCACGTTGTTAAGATATTCATCATGTTTGTACAAATGTTTCAGAACCAGATGACATTTATACGTTGCTCGTTTGTTTATCCGTCCGTCCATCCATCCCATCCCATCCCATTCAATTTTTAACCTAGCATGAAAGCATCCAAAGCATGAAAGTTATTCCAATTAATGGGAGACTAGAAGTTACATCCAGTGTGTGTTTTTATGAGGAGTCCCTGGTGGTCTCTGAGCTTGGTTGTTTTCCTGCCGACATTTCATTACCCAAACTAGGTAACATCATCACTGGTTACTGATGATGTTACCTAGTTTGGCAATGAAATGTCTGCAAGCAAGCAACCAAGCTCAGAGAGCACGAAGGACTCCTCATTTCAACCCTCAACTACAAATATTCTCCTTTAATAGTGTGCTTTTAAAATAGTAGCTAAAGAATTAAATTCTATAGATAGTCCTTGGCTTATATCCATTAAATTAAATTCTATAGATAGTCCTTGGCTTATATCCATTCAGTGACCATTCTTGAGCTGTGGTGACGCGGTGGTTAGAGTGCAGTACTGCAGGCTACTTCTGCTGCCTGCCGGCTGCCTGCAATTTGGCAGTTTATATCTCACCAGGCTCAAGGTTGACTTGGGCTTCCATTCTTCTGAGATGGGTAAAATGAGGACCCAGATTGTTGGGGTGGGGGCAATAGGCCGACTCTGTAAACTGCTTAGAGAGGGCTGTAAAAGCACTGCGAAGTGGTATATTATTGCTGTTGCTCTTCAAAATTACAGCAATGCTGAAAAGGGAACATATGACTTATCCTTGAAGTTTTGGGCATTGCAGCCTCCCTGCGATCACATGACCATAAGATGGACGCTCGTGTGTCCAGCTCGTGGTTATGGCATCCCAGAGAGCCATGGTTACATGATCAGTGTTTGTGACCTTCCTTGCAGGCTTCCCACAAGGAAAGTCAATGGGGAAGCCTGCAGGAAAGGTCAAAAGTTGGACCTGGTTGGTACCTTTCGTTCTTCTGTGTTCATGCTCTCCTATCCATTTAGTAGCCTGTGTTTGCGTGGCACCATGCCCAATACCCCATGGCCTTCCTGAACTTGCACAGTGTTGCAGCACTGGGCTCTCCCAGCCTCTCCTAAACGTACATGCAACCTGCACAGGGCCTCCTCCATCCTTCCGTAGCCCCTCTGCACTCCTTCGCTGAGTCTCCTGCCACTTCCCAGTTCATAACCAGTGCATCATGGGGTTATGATGGCAACCAAGATTGCTGGGATTATTGTCACTAAGCAATGCGGTCCCAGAACTTTGCACTTTTGAGACTCATTTAGCGATGGCCATTCCAGTCTTGATTGCTGTCATAACCCAAGGACTACCTCTACCAGTGTTACCATTTCTAAATGAATGCATTTCTTTTTGATTCAAGCGGACTGGAATTTTAAGTGGGTCTCAAAGATTGCATTTCAAACTGAACCAGATTTTTTTCATCAGCATGCAGGAAGGTAGAATTATCTTGGTTTCATGCCCGACTGCAGTTTAAAGTAACTTTTTTTTTTAAAAAATTAACATATTAGTAAGAACGAAATTCCCTTTGCAAATGGGCTGATATTCATTCTTTTAAAATAACGATCTTGAAGCTAGTGTGTGTGTATTAATATTATATATGTGTGTGTGTGTGTGTGTGTGTGTGTGTGTGTTACATTAAAAATATCTTCTGTGGCAAAAATTAAAAAACATTTTTAATGCTGATTTGGAATTTGTATTTTTTACTTTTATTGTTTTGAGTTTTTCTAGATTGTGGGAAACTTTGGGGTTTTACGTTTTTATCCTACATTATTTATCAGCATAAATGTATTCAAAATTGTTGGCTTACAGTTAAGTAACTTCAAATCATTAGGAGTAAAAGCCTAAACTAATTACAGTAAGCTTTGTGGTTGAAAAATTTGCAGTTTTCATAATGAAAGCTGCATGTTACAAATCGTACACTGTACAAATCAGAATGAAACCGTCGGAAAAAAAATCACACGGGGATCTAATAAAAATTCAACACACCTTTGAGCAGGTGTCAGTAGACCTATATAACACAGCAGGGAAGTGTAACATATAAAACATGTGTAAAATTCTGTTCTTATTTTGCACGTGTGTAAAATAATTAAACTTAAATAGACACAAAATCTTTTTTAGATTTTATGGGCATTCCATTTAATGGAACGTGCCTTCTATTTTATTATTCTTAAATTGATAAAGTTAGGATATGTGGACTTCAGCTCCCAGAATTCTCCAGCCAATTCTGGATGTTCACAAGTCCACATCTTAAAAGTTGCCAACTTTGAGAAGCATCATTACCTTAAAGCTCTTTGACATTTTATAAGATTGTGTTATAATTTATTAGAACAAAGCATGTTTAGTTTCTACTATTGCTACTTGATGTTCTTGTTCTTCTTTTGATTTCATTGAATTTTTTTAGTAACCTGATTTTTCTGCATGATCCGATCTTTGATTGAAATAAAGAACTTAATAGCCAATTGAACTGTTTGGTTCTTACTCCCAAGGAATGGGGCATAGCATTGCAGCCTGGACTACTTTTAAATATTTGATCTCTTTCAGGACTGATGTCCTGAGCCCCACCAGCATTTTGAAAAATGTGCAAGACATCTACCATTCCAGTTTGTGGTTTTTGCCTTCCTGCCACAAATATAGAGTTGGATCATGCCTTTTTTTCTTTGCTTTTCAAAGCAGACTATTAACTGGTTCATTGCAAATTTTAGCTTGTCTTTTTCTTTTAACCCAATCCCAAATGTAACTGTTATAGTTCATAAAACTGTTTATAACATACAGCTTTTGTGGGTGATCCATTCTGAACATACCGCAGGACTTGCGCCTATAATCCTGAATTTTGCAACATAAACGAAAACGTGGATGGCGAATTATTCTTTGGTTTCAAAAGAAGTTGGTTGGTTTCCTTTGAGGATAGTTAAGAATACATTTTGCTGCTTTCCAGTGTCTCGAAAACATCATGGCTCATTGAATAAAGTTGTGTTCCCTTTCCTCTTTGTCTTAGATGCAAGTCTTACATTTAAACTGATTATAAATTTGCTTAGAATTTCTGAGTCTTAACTTCTATTTTTACGGTTTCATTTCCCTGCCAGCCCCCCTTCCCCACCCACGGTGTAAGCATTTTTGCTGAATCTAATGTCAGGTTATTATTGGAGCTGATGTCACAGAGCACTTAGAAATACAGAATTATCGAGCAATCTTATGTCACGGCTAATTTATATTACTGTAACACTGAAAATATGAGACAGATTCAGATAAGGAAGGTAGGATGTTCCTTTGAAACTTGCTGGATGTGCACCAGATACTTGTTGGTTTTGCACAAGGAGCACTTTGGAAATAAGCATTTTGCACACCTTTGAATTTCAGGTATCTGAATATGTGGAAACTCCATTTACTGCTTTCCTGGTAGAATGCTTGGTGTTCCCTGAACTTGGTTGTTACCTATAATAGATTGCCCTATCAGGGTTGTTGGGAGGATAGTTTCTCCTTGGTAGTTCCTTGATTAGGGTTTTGATTTCTGCTTGAATGGCTGATATTAATTCTGACATTCAGCAGCACTGAGAATGTTACTTAGCTAGGTAATGAAATGTCTACAAGAAAACCACCACACTCAGGGAGCACCAAGGACTCCTCAGCTCAACCCTGAGCTACAGATATTCTCATCCATTGGTCTTTTCTCAGTGTCTGTGGTTATGCCACTAATACACACGCAGTATTACCTATGTAGGGACTTGTCACTGCAAGGAATGATTTTACTCTCACCTCCAAGTCACAGGGCCCTACCTTGACTGAGTAATTGTTTGCATCGCTAGTGTGTTGTGGTTCGCTGGCAGCTGGTGCAGACAGCAGCGGAATTGGACAGTGGGAAAGAAAGGGAACCAGTCAGGGAGTCTGGAGAGGACTCGGATGAGAGTCCTACATCCGGTGCAGGGATGGGGCCAGGACCATTTGGGAGTGGGGTGCTGCCTTCGGAGCCTTTGGAGTCTGGCAGCAGCGAAGCAGAGGCCCCTGTTCCCAGTGTGCATGAGCACAGAGCTTCTAGAAGGCGAGAGCAGCTGAAGCAGAAGGGCGACTTGGGAGTAAAGCTGGGAGGTGATTGCCCCTCCCATAAGGGATAAAAGTCAGGCCAAGATGACAAACTCTTTGCAGGAAGCAAGGTAGTTCGATAGAGTGGGAGTCCTTCTTGAAGCCCTGGTTGGTTTTCTCTGGTATTTTGCTGTGTTTCTGCGATAATTGGAGACTTCTGTTTTTGGCAGCATTCCACAGCACTGAAAGGGGTGTGCTTATCTTGGGGAACTGTTTATAATTGGTTCTGGCTGAGAATGAAAGTGATTCCCAATGTTGCAATAAAATAGGTTTTGTTTTTAAAACAAGTTTGTGTTTAAGTACATTTGACGAAGCCTGGGTCAGAAC
>NW_020769375.1:861238-889482 GCF_900518735.1 Pseudonaja textilis | reverse complement strand
GCTGGCTGAGGAATTCTGGGAGTTGATGTCCACAAGTCTTAAAGTTGCCAAATTCGGAGACCCCTCGTCTAGCGTAATGATAGAAGGACTGGGATGACGTGATAGCAGTCTTCCCATACCTGACTGACTCTCACAGAGAAGAGGGGGTTTATTTATTCTCTAAAGTTCCTCACGGCAGGACAAGAAGTAGGTAGAAGATCATTAAAGGAAGATCCAATTTAGAACTCAGGAGAAATTTCCTGACAGTTAGGACAATTAATCAGTGGAAAAACTTGCCTCCAAAAGTTGTGGATGCTCCAACACTGGAAATTTTTAAGAAGAAATTGGACAGCCATTTGTCTGAAGTGGTGTAGGGTCTCCTCTCCAAGCAGAGGGTTTGGATTAGACCTTCCATTCTAGGGTTATTATTATAAAAGGTAAAGATTCCCCTCGCCCATATGTGCTAGTCATTTCCAGCTCTACGGGTCGGTGCTCATCTCCGTTACAAAGAGCCAGCGCTGTCCGAAGACGTCTCCGTGGTTATGTGGCCGCCATAACTAAACACCGAAGGCGCAGGGAACGCTGTTACCTTCCCGCCAAAGCGATCCCTATTTTTCTACTTGCATTTTTACGTACTTTCGAACTGCTAGGTTGGCAGAAGCTGGGACAAGTAACGGGAGCTCACTGTGTTACGTGGTGCTAGGGATTCGAACTGCCGAACTGCCGACCTTTTCTGATCGACAAGCTCAACGTCTTAGCCCCTGAGCCGCCGTGCCCCTCCACTAAGGCCACAGCATCTGAAAATGCACCTTCCTAAAACCATAGCAAGGTACAATTTCAGATTCTCTCTCCAGTTGCTGCTTCCCAAGAGGGAGAAAACTACTGACTTTCCTGCACTATCGCTGAACTGTCACTTCTGCCTTCCTGGGTGATTCATGACGGAGCAAACCTTACCCTTACTGGATTCACTGGCACTTCCTCTTTGGTGAGAAGCAGCAACTCTGCAAAAGTCATTTCATCTCCTGCACTCTTCCAGTTGTAACTTAGAAAGCCTGTCAAGGTGCCAGAGGCTGAATCCCAGACCCTGCGGGATTTTATGCACCCAAACAGGCTTCAAAATTTCATCGTGATCTAAAAGCCGCTTCGAAGAGAATCACAGCGTTTCCTGTTCTAAAAAAGCCAGGCTTGCATTCCGCCCCCCCTACTTCTTTCAGTTGTTCTTGTCTGCAGTGTCATTCATTGCTTAAAGCTAACTTCCTGGCCATGGGGGGTGGGGGGAGAAGGGGGGGGGCAGAGAGTCCCTACCCATCTTGGTTGTTGTTTTTTTTTCTTTTGTGCTAGGAAATAAGCCACCCAAACAGCTGTTGCTCCAGCTGTGCACTTTGCTGGGTGCCCTTGGGACTGGCCAGTTTAAATATAGTCCACCCCTTTTGCAAAAGTTAATGTTGTGTACTAACGTAGCACAAAACGTCCATTTCCTCTTTTTTTTTTTTCCACATGGCAGCGACCTGCAAACCTAACTCAGTGTTTGCCGTTCCCACACCATCTGAAGGCAAGTTGTCCCCCTCTGGTTAATTGTTCTCACCGTCAGGAAATGTCTCCTTAGTCCTAAGTTAAAGTCTGCAGAGATTCTCCGTCATCCAGGTCATGGTTGTCCCAAGAGGCGCCTTTTTCAGGAGGAAACTGGACGTCCTTGGTTTTTTTCCCTTCTGAAGACATTTCGCTTCTCATCCAAGAAGCTTCTTCGGCTCTGGCTGGATGGCGGGGAATGGAAGGATTTATGTTCCTTGCAGACAGCTAAGATAACAGATAATCAGAGTTGGAAGGGACCTTGTAGGTCATCTAGTCCAACCCCCCTGCCCAAGCTGGAGGCCCTGCACCATTTCTGACAAATGGCAGTCCAATATCTTCTTGAAAGTCTCAAGTGATGGTGCTCTCACAACTTCCGAGGGCAACTTCTGTTCCATCGGTTGATTGTTCTCACTGTCAGAAAGTTTCTCCTTATTTCCAGGTTGAATCTCTCCTTGTTCAGTTTCTATCCATTATTATTCCTTGTCTGGCCTTCAGGTGCTTTGGAAAATAGCTTGACCCCACATTCCTCTCTGTGGCAGCCCCTCAAATATTGGAAGACTGCTATCCTGTCTCCCCTGGTCCTTCCTCTTCACTAGACTAGCCAAGCCCAGTTCCTGTAACCATTCATCCTACGTTTTAGCCTCCAGTCCCCTAATCATTCTGGTTACTCTTCTCTATACTGGTCATTTGCATCCTTTTAGAGGGTCGTTGAGGCCACTTGGAGTTTTATCTGCGTCCTCAGGGTCACCTGAACTGAGACCCTTCTGGTTCCTGTAGTCTGCAATTTTTGCAGTTCTAGGTTGCTTCTCTCCTTGATTAGTTTCCATCTAATCTTGTTTCCATCCATTGCTTCTTGTCCTGCCTTCAGGTGCTCTGGAGAATAACTTAACTCCCTCTTTCTTGTGGCAGCCCCTTGGATATTGAAACACCGCTATCATGTCACCCCTAACCCTTCTCTTCATTAAACCAGACGTACCAAACTCCTCCTTTAACCTCCACTAATTACCACAGTATTTCCAGCTGATTTCATTTTGGTAGATGTTATTTTGTTCTTGCCCTTTCGGAGAAAAATGTCACGTGGACTTGTGACCAACCCTCTATTTTTTCCTCCTTCTCACCCAAAGTGAAAAACTAAAATTAGTTCACTTTCACCTATATGGAAACAGGGGTGAACATTTGCATAATTGGACAGCATGACCGAAGAAGTCATGAGGGCTCTTCCACCATCACTTGACTGCCTATTTTTACCAATTTATCTCCCCTTGTGCACCTGCCCGATTTAGAAGCCATCCTCTGGGGAGGAAACTCAACCTGTTGAAAATTAGAGGAGGAAAAGAAAACAGTGGCAGCATAAAAGATGCACCTTCCAGCCGTCTTTTTCCATGCAGTGTGCACAGAACCTCTAAACTCTTCATCATAGATGAATTGTAGATCTTTATTTTTTGCTTTTATTTCGTAGGTCATCGGAAGGAAGGGAGGGAGAAAAAGAAGGGAAGACAGAGAGGAGGGAGAAGGAAGAAAGGAAAGGAAGGGAGGAATGGAGGAAGGAAGGATGGAGACAGGAAGGAAGGAAGGAAGGAAGGAAGGAAGGAAGGAAGGAAGGAAAAGCAAGGGAGGGAGGAAGAAGGAAGGAGATACAAAAAGTATAAACCTAGGATGAACGTTTTCGGTTGTTTTCCTGGCTGGCCAGCTAGGATGCTAGAAAACTGTCACAACCCAACATAATTCCCCCTCTCAAATTGTATCTCTATCCTGTCTTGTGACATTTTTTTTTTAAAAAAACCCAAGATGCTAGGCAGCTTGGCTATTTTGTGGGTTGCAGTGAGATGGTCCGTTTTGTGAACTCATTTCCATAGAGATGGTTAGAGAGACATGCTGCCGTTGGTCCAAGCAGGCTTGCTTGCTTAGTTAGCCTTTCCAGAAGTTGGCTTGGTGGCAACCAGGAATGTCCCTCTTCCTCTGAGAGGTCAAGCCTCCTCATCTTTTGCTTTTGTATTGCCAGAAATTGCCAAGAAAGGATGTTGAATTTGTGCATCGGGGATAGGTTGCTTTAAGGGAGAGGTCTCCAAACTTGGCAACTTTAAGGCTTGTAGATTTAAAACATATCTTCGTAACTTTTAATTTATGGAGTCGCAGTAAGCAAGGCATGCAAAAATAATGAAGTTGATACTTAGATTGATGTACTAAATTGTCAGCTGTGTTTTCAGCTACGCAAAACTCAATCCCAAGCAAGGCGAAACAAGGATTAAGCTATTGTTTTCACTGTTTGGGGTGGGTGAGGCAAAATTTGCAAAGGAAACAATGGCCTTTAACATTTTCCATATCCAAGGCTAATGAGTGAAAATACTGGTTGTGTTGACTTTCTGGGGGAAAAAACCCAAAACAAAATCCCATTGTTTGTATTTGCATTCTGTTTCACACCTGCATTTTACGAACGGATGGAAAGAGTTTGGAAAAAACACCCAGCTTTCTTTTGTATTTTCTGAAAAGATGGAATCAAACTTTCTTTGTTTCATTTGGTGCCTGTTTTATTTATTCAACAATGTTTATGTCTCACTTCAACCAATATTGATTCTGGGGGTGGTGATACTTAGTTAGACTTTTCCCTAAATTTGATATAAAGGAGGAAAAAAATGACTCCTTCTTCCCATTTATAATCTTAATGTCATTTTTTTTTTATTCAGCTTTAACTTGAGTCAGGCTTTTCCCTTTCCTTTCCCTTCTCCTTGTTAATCATTGAAAATTGGGCTCACATTTTTCTACAAACTAATCATGCAATGTACCCATCAACTATTATCTATCAACTTTGCCTTTTACGTAGGTACTGAAGTCTACAGGTGCTCGGAGATTGAAAGGGATATGGTCAGCGATTTCATAGTCATTATAGTATAGGTAATCCTCAACTTAAAACAGTTCATTTCATGACTGGAGCTATAGTGGCGTTTAAAAAAACGATTAAATAATAATAATATTTATTTTAAAACAAATCCATCTTTCAGTTATACAGTGTGTCGATTGGGTACATATATCTTGTGCAAATTTTGTATACATTTCTTACTCAGATTACATTCATGTCAACAAGCTATTCAACCTTATATATCTTATCATTACAACAGTATCATTTAACTTCTTTATTTTCCAACCATTTAAAAAATAAATCCCATATTCTATAATATTCCGCTTCTTCTTGTTCTTTAATTGCCAGTGTTAATCTACTCATTTCTGCACATTCCAATATTTTCATAATCACCTCCTCCTCTTATCGGAATCTTTTCATTTTTCCAGTTTTGAGCGAATACAGGTCTAGCTGCTGTTAATATATATATGATTAAATATGTTTTTTCTTTACTATAATTTTCAGGTTAAAATCCCCCATAAAAATATCTCAGGTTTTAAATCTGTATGTTGTGTTATCACCTTTGCCAACCATGTATATGTATTTTTGTCCAATGTATTTTAGCTCCTGTCCATGTCTACCACATATGATTGTATGTTCTAGGTGTCTGGTGACATTTCCAACATTTCGCTGATTTGTCTGTAAACATCTTGGCCAGTCTTGCCAGGGCAAAATGCCATCTGTAAAACATCTTATACAAATTTTCTTTATAAGCTGTTTGACATTGTTAATTTATAGCTTCTATCCCATAATTTCTGCCATGTATGCAACTCTATCCCATAACCAAAGTTTTCCCCCTAGGCTGTCATTGTCTCGTTCACTTGTTCCCCTTCTAATTTTCACTCCTGATAACTAACCATACAATTTCTTAATTATTCAAAGCGAATTATGACCCCTTTTCACACTTACGACCATCTCAGCATCCCCAAGGCCAGGGGATTTGCATTTGAACGCTTGGGAACTGTTTCATATTTATGACAGTCGCAGTGTCCAGGGCAGTGGTGGGGTTCAAATGTTTTTACTACTGGCTCTGTGGGTGTGGCTTGGTGGGCGTGGCTTAGTGGGCGTGGCAGGGGAAGGTTGCTGTCAAATCCCTATACGCTCCCCACTCCACTAACCTGCTTTCCAGCTCTGTTCTCCTGTGCAGGGCAACAAAAGAAGACCCAGCCAATCAGCTGGGACTCAATGGGAGGCAGAGAAGAGATGGGGTTGGTGGGGCCAGTCAGAGGTGGGATTTGCCGGTTCTCCGAACTACTCAAAATTTCCACTACTGGTTCTCTAGAACTGGTTAGAACCGGCTGAATAATACCTCTAATTTGAACGCTTGGGAACTGGTTCGTATATATGACTGTCGCAGTGTCTAGGACAGTGGTGAGATTCAAATTATTTTACTACCGGTTCTGTGGGCGTGGCTTGGTGGGCGTGGCAGGGGAAGGATTCCGTAAAATCTCCAGTCAGAAGTGGTTTTTGCTGGTTCTCTGAACTACTCAAAATTTCCGCTACCGGTTCTCCAGAACTGGTCAGAACCTGCTGAATGCCACCTCTGGTCCAGGGGATGATTTTCCTTTTGCGACCTTCTGACAAGCCAATTCGATGGGGAAGCCAGATTCACTTAACAACGGTGTTACTGCTTTAACAACTGCAGCGGTTCACTTAAACAGAGGTGCCAAGAAAAAGCCGTACAACGGGCCAAAACTCACTTAACAAATTTCTCACCTAGCAACATAAATGCTGGGCTCAACTGTGGTCATAAGTCGAGGGCTACTGGTAGCAATGGAAGCTATCCTATTAGTGCGCGAGTAAGAGGACATTTCTGGAATTCAGGGCAAGGCCCTCAGAGAAACATATTTTGGGAGGCCATTTTAAAAACGTGAGGCTCCTTGGGGAAATCTCTGAACTTGGTTGTTTTCTGGCAGATGTTTCATTACCCAACTTAGACCCAAAACACCTGCACGAAAGCAGCCATGCCCAGAGAGCATCAAGTACCTCGAGCTACAAATATTATCTTCTACTGATATCCCAAGGTCCTGTGAGCGCCTTTTGTGATCTTCTGACAAGCAAGGTCAATGTGGAGACAGATACAAGATTAACAGAGTTGGAAGGGACCTTGTAGATCATCTAGTCCAACCCCCCCGGCCAAGCAGGAGACCCTACACCATTTCTGACAGAGGTCAGTCCAGTCTCTTCTTGAAAGCTTCCAGGGATGAAGCTCCCACAACTTCCGAAGGCAACTTCTGTTCCATCGGTTGATGGTTCTCACTGTCAGAAAACTCCTCCTTATTTCCAGGCTGAATCTCTCTCCTTGTTCAGTTTCCATCCATGATCAAAATTCAGACTCTTGGGAATTGTCTCATACTTATGACGGTTGCAGTGTCCTGAGGTCACATGGTCCCCTTTTGCCACCTTCTGCCAAGCAAAGACCATGAGGGAGTCAGATTAATTTAACCACAGTGTTACTAACTTAACAGCTGCACCTATTCACTTAACGGCGGCAGGAAAGCTTGTAAAATGGGGCAAAGCTCACTTCACAAATGTCTCACTTAACAACAGAAATGTTGGTCTCAATTGTGGTTGTAAGTCAAGGACTTCCTGTATATGCCAGTTCCCCAAGCGCCCAAATTTTGATCAGGTGTCTATGGGGAGGCGGCACCTGTCATAAGTGCAAGTCATATTTCAGTACCGTGGTAACTTCCAATGATTGATAAACAAATGGTTGAAAGTCAAGGATTACTTTTCTTTCTCTCTATATATATATGTCTATATGAGCTCGATACCCGTGCTTCGCTGCAAAGCTACGTGGTCAGGCTTAGTTTTGGGGGAGGAAAATAAGGGGGGGGGGGAATTCTGCCTCTGCCTGCCAGCATCCAATGGTATTCATCTGGCTAGCATCCTGTCAGGGTGTGAGAGAATTGAGGGTTATTTGAAAAGTGAAACAGTATTTTCTGGGTGAGCAATAAGGCGACAGCAAGGAGCCTGGGCGTGGCTTAGCTCAACTGTTCTGCACTAAAGCTGCTTGGTGCTATGAAACTAAAACTGAAATTCCTCTTCTCTGCTTGTGTTTTGCATTTGGAACAGATTCCTTTTCAGGTGAGGAAGGGGAGAAGAACTCCTTAGCATTAGAGTGTGTTAATAATAATATATGAAATGCTAACGCTCTGATGGTCATTTCAAAAAATCCTTTCTTAGTGAGCACCTAGAAGCCAAGAGGAACATACATGCCAAATTTAAAATTTGTAGGCTTTACGGTTCTGGAGGATTTTGTGATGATGGCGTGAGTGGTATTTCGCTTTTATATATATCTAGATTTATTTAAGCACGTACGCACATTTATATGCCTATACACACACACAACTACACTTGTTCAAACTTAAACCTTACACTTATTCAGTAGATCGCTTAACGACTCTCTCATGTAAATAGCATGGGAGATAATTCCGATTGTAGGCTGAAACACTCAATTTGTTCGTGGCTGCTCAAACTCTAACGCTTGACCTGTAGGAAGATCTGTCTGTTCTTACATCCAGTTTGCACAGGGGAATGAAACCACTTCCTCTCTTCTTGAGTCAGTGTTTTATCGAAAGAACGCACACTAGTTTGTGTTTCAAACTTGTCTTCCTTTCTGTTCCATGTAATGCAATTATGTTAATAAAACCTAGCGTGAGGAAGCATTTTTGAACATTTTCAGACAAAATGCTTGGGTGGCCTTTAGAATTCCTTTTCTAAGAATGGTCATGTGGTTGAGACTGCCTTCAAAACACTTTGGGAAATAAACCTGATATTTGAACTTGGTGCTCTGCTTATGTCATGTTAACTTCTCTTTCATTATTTTTTTTTAATGGGGAACACCCCCATCCCCAAACCTTTGAAAAACGCAACGTGGACAAAGCCGGTGCCCCCCTTGGCCACTGTCAGGCCAAGGATAATTTTGAAGAGCAAAATGCTCACAGAAGCACCAGTCTTACAGAGATCATTTCAGTACTGATGACTTCAAATAACTTCTTTTGAAATTTATGAAGAGCTGTTCCAAAAGAAAGTAAGACTATCTGAATATAATTTACTCAAATGAGAAGATTTTTGGTCAAATATGAAAGAACATGTAAGAAATCAAGAGTTATGATGTTGGATAGATAGATAGATAGATAGATAGATAGATAGATAGATAGATAGATAGATAGATAGATAGAAAGAAAGAAAGATGATAGATAGATAGATAGATAGATAGATAGATAGATAGATAGATAGATAGATAGATGTAAAAAAACTAAACTCTGGAACTTAAAATTAAATTTATTGTACTTACTAAACTTTTCTCTGTAATGGTAGTTTAATACTCTGACGATGTCTGCGTGTGTGTGTGCGTGCATGTGTGTATGTATGTATATATATGTATACATATGATAGGAAGGTAGGTAGGTAGGTAGGTAGATAGATAGATAGATAGATAGATAGATAGATAGATAGATAGATAGGATAGATAGGATATATTCAGGATCATATATTCAGCATCATAACTCATATGAATGTATAACAGCTCTGAAATGGATCGTCAGCCATAAATAGAATTCAGATGCGTTTTAACATCTGTTTTAATGTAATCTTACACGCCTTCCAATTAGCCGAGCCAGTTTATCTTTTTAGCATCTCTTTTAGGATCATCAGAACATTTTTAAAATTCAAGGGACGAAATGTCTTCTATAGATTGAAGTGTTTGCTGTAATACAAATATTCACATATATTTAATCCCTAAGCAGGCAAAATAAAGAGTTTGGAAATAGATGTAAAATGTTTTCAAGGAGATCTTGGACAACCATTTGTCTAGAATGGAATAAGGATTTCTTCCATGGGCGGGGAATTGACTAGAAGACCAACTATGCGAGTGGTATGGTTTGATTCAATGATGAAGTGCCACCTCTTTTAATTTCATTTAGCCAGGTTTGAACCTTCAGCCTTTCTTCTTAACAGAGAACAGATAATCAGAGTTGGAAGGGACCTTCTCGTGCTGTGACCTTTCTGTCCTTGTTGGAGTAGCAGCTGCTGCCACCTGTTAGTGGAGGAAAAGCTCTTTTGTGTTCTGTAAACAATTTTTTTTTGTATTTTGAGATGTAGAATAGGTGGTGAAATGAGAAGGAGCTTCCTGGTTGATTAGAGGAGGGCTGCAGCCAAAGGACTTTCTGTGGTCAACCTGATGACCACTTTTGGAAAGGTGCAAAGATAGATGCCCCTGAAAGTCTGGGTCACATCTAACGTAGGGTTCACCCTTGCAAGGTAGTCCAGACAAGAAGCACAGCCAGACGTGGAAGCCTTAAATCTATAGTAAAGTTATATTAACAAAATTTTGCAAGTCTAAAGGTACATCTCTACCGCCTCGCCTTTACTGTCCAAGAAACTAGGGAAGGTCTCTCCTGAGATGTTTGCCATTCCTTCTATGGACTCACCTGACCATTATCTACTCTGAAGTTCTTCCTCCTGTTTCCCAGGATCATTCCTATACATGTAGTGACTTAACTTATTACTTATCTACCGGTACTTACTTATTAAGTTAATTTTTATATCCACGCATCCACCCGAGAAACTCTGGGAAGCAAATGGAGATTAAGGACAAAACTTAGATGTACATGTCAACTCATAAAATATTTCTGTGGTCTTTTTAGAGTTGCCAACAGAAAAGGAGAGGGGAAAGGGGTTTGAAAGAGCAGTGCGGCAGCTTGGAAATCGAAAGTGCATTCCATAAATAGTTTTCAAAGATAGTAGCTAGGTGACTGAAGTTTCTGCCCCACAAAATTCTAACTGGAGAGCATGATTGATGACTCTTGGCTACGGAGGTGTCCCATTGTAGAATATGAATTACGATACACCCAGAGAGGGTGGGGAAACCAGGGTCAAGGGTGACAATGAATGATGTGCCTCAGAGTCGGCTACACCCAGGCAGTGCTGGACATGTTAACTCCCAATAAATCCTTTTGAAGTTTTGGAAGTTTGGCTCGAGACTCATGATTTAATTGGGGTAACTGCCGGAATCTGACAGTACAAACAGTACTAGGTAGCCGCTTAAGAACTCTCCATGGTAGGCTCATTCACAACCACACCAGAGCCCCATTAAAATCTAGATGTTTACCCCTTTTCAGAAAATCAGCAGGAATGGGGTGGTCCTTATCTGGGGGGTGAGGGGAGAAGCTGTTCCACTAGACCAGTGACATGTCAGCGAAAACTTCTAGAATCATTTAACCTTTTGGTGCCAAAACAAAAGAAATGAGGACACGGGTTTGTATCAATTTGATGATGGTTGATTGATCCTAGGAAGGTGGTATGGCCCGCCGGCGGCTAGCGGATCTGGCAGCAGAGTCAGACAGTGAGGAAGTTGGGGAGGAACATGGGCCACTCCTGGAGTCTGGGGAAGGGTCGGATGAGGGCTCTGCATCGGAGGCAGAGATGGGGCCAGGGCTGTCCAACAGTTATCAGCTACCTTCGGAGTCGGAGTTCAGTAGGGCAGAAGAACAGCTGGAGCCTGTTCCTGATGTGCACATGCGCAGAGCTGCCAGGAGAAGGGAACAGTTAAAGGACAAGGGCTGATAGGGAGTAAAGGCACAGGTGGACAGTGAATGGCCCCTCCCATAGGGATTAAAAGAGGAGCAAAAGGGGAGGGGGCTTTTGCAGGAAACAATTCGTTCATTGCAGCAGTGTGAAGATCTGTCTGTGTATCTCAGAGGCTCTGTGCCGAGTCCTTCCTTGTCAGCACTGCGTTTGGAAATACTTACTTGGCAGCTCTCCAAGCTAGATAAGGTCTGTGCTCCTAATTACACCCTTGAAAGACTGTTTGCCAGGCCTTTGGCTGAAGGCGAATGCAAGAAATTCACCTTCATTTAATAAAAGGGGTTTTGCCAGGACAAAGAGTCTGCTTAGTCCTTTTTGGGGAAACCGAGGTCAGAACAGAAGGTGCGCTGAATTGCAAGCACAAAAATTGACCCTTATGTACACATGCAAAATTGTACTTGCATCCTGGTGACCAAGTGAGAAATACGACCAATTAACCCGCTCTAGTTTTTTGTTAGTTAGATGGCAATGTTTTGGGGCTGTTGTCCAACACCAACCTGAAATGAGTTTACTATAGCAGTTTTACCCAAGCGTCTGATTATGAAATAGGATTCAGTAGCTGTCCTGCAGACAGGGGCTAGTGCTGAAATAACCTGGCCATTTTTAGATGTTTTTCAATCTTTTTTTCCCTTCCTTTTCAGTGGATTTAACGGAAATCAAGGAAATCAGACCGGGGAAAAATGCGAAGGATTTTGAGCGTGGAAAAGGTGCACGTCAAAAAGAGGAGCATTGTTTCACCATTTTCTATGGCACTCAGTTTGTTCTCAACACTTTAAGTCTAGCAGGTAAAACCTCTGAATCTCTCTTTTTAAAATCTGAGATTGTGATGTTACTCCTTCCAAATGCTCGATTGACATCTTCTTAATATTTATTCCCAACTGCAAATTTTTTTTTTTAAGGGAGATTGGTGCTACCCGTCAGGATAACAAATAAATCGAATGAATTTATTTTGGAAAGGTGCAAAGATAGACATCCCTGAAACCCTGGGTCACATCAGCCCTGCAAGGTAGTCCAGACAAGATGCACAGCCAGACGAACTAGCCTTAAATCTAGCCGTAAAGTTAGGTAAAGCTAAAGGTTCCCCTTGCACATATGTACTAGTCGTTTCTGGCTCTAGGGGGCAGTACTCATCTCTGTTACAAAGCTAAAGAGCCAGTGCTGTCCGAAGATGTCTCTGTGGTCATGTGGCCAGCATGACTAAACGCCTTCAAAGGTGCATGGAACGCTGTTACCTTCCCGCCAGAGTGGTCCCTATTTTTCTACTTGCATTTTTACATGCTTTTGAACTGCTAGGTTGGCAGAAGCTGGGACAAGTAACGGGAGCTCACTCCATTACACAGCGCTAGGGATTTGAGCCGCCAAACTGCCAACCTTTCTGATCAACAAGCTGAGCATCTTAGCCACTGAGCCACTGCGGCCCTTAAAATCTACAGTAAGGTTACATAACAGAATTTTGCAAGTTGGAAGGTACATATCTCTACTTCCCTCACCTTTGCAGTCCAAGAAACTAGGGAAGGTCTGTCCTGAGATGTTCGCCATTCCTTCTGCGGTCTCACCTGACCATTGAGCTAGTCTTTGACTTACGACCACAGTTGGGACCAGAATCTCTGTTGCTAAGTAAAAAAAATAAGCCATTTGTCAAGTATGTCACCCCAAATTTTGCCACCTTTTTCTTGCCATGGTAGTTAAGCGGACCGTTGCAGTTGTTCAATGAATCATACAGTCATCAGGCAAATCCGGCTCCCTGCCCCATAACTTGGCTTGTTGGAAGGCAGCTAGGAAGGTTGCATACAGCGATCACATAACCCTGGGATGCTGCAACTGTTGGACATGCATGGCCACTTGCCAAGGGCCTAAATTTTGATCACGTGACTGTGGAGATGGTTGTGATGGTCCTGAGTGTACGGGATTGTTTGTAAGTCATGTTTTTCAGTGCCATTGTAAATTTGAATGGTTGCTTAAACCAATGGGAAGAGCTAGAAAGAAGATAGGATATTTGTCTGTGGTTCGTGAAGCAGGATTATAAGTGTTTGTACATCTCTGTTGTTGCATCCTCTAAAGCAAGGGTCTCCAACCTTGGCAACTTTAAGACTTGTGGACTTCAACTCCCAGAATTCCTCAGCCAGCTTTGCTAACTGAGGAATTCTGGGAGTTGAAGTCCACATGTCTTAAAGTTGCCAAGGTTGGAGACCCCTGCTCTAAAGCAATGTTTTCCAATGGCGGTTTGTTTAATGCAGTGTTTTTCATTTTCAGATGTGTGGACTTCAACTTCCAGAATTAGAATTAGAATTATTAGAATTAGAATTAGAATTAGAATAGAGCTGGAAGGGACCTTGGAGGTCTTCTAGTCCAACCCCCTGCTCAAGCAGGAGAACCTATACTATTGCAGAGAAGTGATTGTCCAGTCTCTTCTTAAAGACCTCCAGTGATGAAGCACCTACAACGTCTGAAGGCAAGCTGTTGCAACGGTTAATTAGGAAGTTTCTCCTTAATTCCAGGTTGCTTCTCTCCTTGATTAGTTTCCATCCATCGTTTCTTGTCTCTCTTTGGTTAGTTTCCAATCATTATTTCTCGTCCTGCCCTCTGGTGCTTTGGAGAATAATTTGACCCCCTCTTCTTTGGGGAAGCCCTTCACATACTGAAATACTGCTATCATATCACCCCTAATTCTTCTTTTCTTTAGACTAGCCAGACCCAAATCCTGCAGCCATTCTTTTATATGGTTTAGTTTCTGGGAATTGACGTCCACATATCTTAAAAGGGCCGAGTTTGACAAAAAAAATACATGCTTCAAAAGTTTAAAGCAGCGCACCCTCCAACGTTTTTGGGCTCCAGGGACTGGTTCCGTGGGGGAGAGTTTTTTCCATGGACCGGAGGAGACGTGGTTTAGCATGCTGCATGCATCTCACAGAGGGGGCATCGCTCGTTTACGTGGCCCAGTCTGCTGCAGATCAGTGCCAAATCCACGAACATGGGGGTTGAGAACCCCTGGTTTAAAGTATCTTTAAAGAAAAAAAAAAAAAAATTCAAGGAATTCCTTTCAGACATTTTGCTTTCCTTTATAAGAAGTATGCAATTTATTCTTGGCGGCCGTGAAGCTGTGCGGTTGGATAACAGATGTTTCTCATTCTTATTTTTATTTTTTTTTCCCTTTCAACATCAAGTTTCTTAATTTGCATCTTTACATTTCCTTTCCATGGCAGCTGACTCAAAGGAAGAGGCTGACAAATGGCTTTGCGGGTTGAATATTTTGTATCAGGAAGCTATAAACGGCGGCACCCCGGCAATTACCGAGAGGTATGTGGTAGAGCTGTTTTGTAGTTATATATAGTAACAGAATAACAAAACAACAGAGTTGGACCTTAAAGGTCTTCTAGTCCAACCCCTGCTCAAGCAGGAGACCCTGTACCATCCTAGACAAGTGGCTATCTAGCCTCTTTTTGGAAGCCTCCAGTGATGAAGCTTTTTTTCTTGCCTTCTGGTGCTTTGGAAAAGAGGTTGACCTCCTCTCTTTTGCATCAGTCCTTCAAATATTAGAACATTGCTATCATGTCACTCCTAGTCCTTCTTTCCGTTAGACTAGACAAACCCAATTATGTACACTAGACATACACAAATCATGTAACCGTTCAGTCGAGGTTGTTGACTTCTGAATCACTTTAACTCAGTTTCCTGGTGGATCTGAAGTATCTTTCTCCCCTTGAGTCTTAAATTCACACCTCTCACACCCTCCTCTTCCTCCTTCCCCTCCTTCTCCATCCCTCTTCCTCCTCTTCCTGGACTGATTGTACATAGGTAATGCTAACATGCCTGTTGATGATACGTCAATCTTAGCTCCATGCTGAAAGGGAGCAGAATGATCTCCTTACTCACAAACGAGAAATGTTTCGCATCCATATCCATAATTCATACTGTTTAATGCCAAAAAGGCTCTTCAGAATCTGCCCCACGGTCACAGAAAAAAGCGAAACAGATACTTTGGTGCTGCTTGCACTTCATAAAAAGTTATGTATTGAAACAGGAGCATTCATTAATGTTTTGATGTTTTTCATGTGTCGAAATTACAACACATCATTAAGTCCGGTCTTCTGTTTACAAAACTAACCCTGGCTGTATTTTATTGGCTCTTTTAAGCTGGCTGAGGAAGCTGATTTACTCGGTGGATCAATCCAGAAGGAACAGGTAGTCATTCATTTCAGCTTCTAAAGCTATGCTCTGTTTCCCCCCCACCCTTATATATTTTTGTTGCAATGAAGTCATTTTTTTAAAAAAAAGCCATTTAAACCTCATGTGACTAGGTCTATATTTGCTTTCTGATAAATCCTTCACTTTTTGCCTTCCAAGAGTTTGTGATTGGAAAAGTTTGGTTGGGTCAGGAGGGGTTTCTATATTGGTTCAAAAAATGGATCAGGATTTTTTTTCCTCTCTGCCCCTCCGATTTAAAAAGTGCACTAAATATAGATGGGGCAAATGAAGTCCGAGAAATTATCAGGAACCCGATGATGATTTTAATTTTCACAATTAACTAGAGCTTGTCAGGAGCTTTGGTGTTCAACTGTGGTAGACTAGACTAGACTAGACTAGACTAGACTAGACTAAACTAGACTAGACTAGAATAGACTAGAATAGAATAGAATAGAATAGAATAGAATAGAATAGAATAGAATATAGAGGAGAATATAGAATAGAATGGAATGGAATAGAATAGAATAAAGTAGAGTAGAGGTAGAGTAGAATAAGGGTAGAGTAGAGTGGAGTGGAATGGAGTAGAGTAGAGTAGAGTAGAGTAGAGTAGAGTAGAGTAGAATGGATGGAATGGAATAGAATAGAATAGAATGTAGAGTAAAATTAGAATAGAATAGAATGTAGAGTAAAATTAGAATAGAATAGAATAGAATAGAATAGAATAGAATAGAATAGAATAGAATAGAATAGAATAGAATAGAATAGAATGTAGAGGAGAATATAGAACAGAATGGAATAGAGTAAAGTAGAGTAGAGTAAGGGTAGAGTAGAGTGGAATGGAATAGAGTAGAGTAGAGTAGAATGGAATGGAATGGAATGGAATAGAATATGGAATGGAATGGAATAGTTGGAAGGGACCTTGGAGATCTTCTAGTCCAACCCCCTGCTTAGGCAGGAATCCCTACACCAATTCAGACAAATGGTTATCCATTCTCTTCTTAAAAATGTCCAGTGTTTCACAACTCCTGGAGACAAGTTGTTCCAGAATCTCAACTGTGAAGCAGGATTGGAATAAATCACAGAATCAAAGGTTTGGAGATCTTCTAATCCAGCCTGCTCAAGTCAGGAGTCCTTATTCCACCCTGGACTTCTTTGTAGCCGTCATTCAGTGAACATTGTGGTCTTTAAGGGAATCCATATACTGCAGTTTTGCTAAAAACCGGATGTAAGTGCTGGATTTTCAGCAAAACTGTTGTAAAACATGACCGCGTGATTCTGGGACACCAGAAACAGTGGTTTATACAGCAGTGTTGCCCATTTTCTGAAATGCGGTCGTATAATTGTGGAAGTGGGGGCAACTGTCAGAAATTTGGATCTGGGTCATAAGTCCTCTTTTTCAGGTAGGTTGTAACTTTGACCTGTCACTAAATGACCAATTATATGCCACTGTATTCTTCAGTGGCATATTACTGTTTATTTCTGCAGACTAATTTAGTAAAACTGAAAACTCCTTCCTATGGAAAGTTTCTGTTTACCAGGTAGGATTTAGTCCCCAAAGACCTCATTTTATGAATACTTCTTACTTGGTTCGGTACAGTTAGTTGTCACTCTCCCTGCCTTCTAGTCCCAGAACACCTAAAGGCAAATTCTGATTGTGACAAGCAGATTGGAAGTTGATGGAGATTCTCAACCATCCAGGCCATGGTAGATAGAGGATAGAATTCTTTATTGGCCAAGTGTGGTTGGTCACACAAGGAATTTGTCTTGGTGCAAATGCTCTCAGTGTACATAAAGAGAAAAGATACATTCGTCAAGAGTCGAGAATCATAAGGGTACGACACTTAATGATAGTCACAGGGTACAATAAGCAATCAAATCATACTGGGAAACAGTCCATATAAATTGTAAGGATACAAGCGACAAAGTTACAGTCATACAGTCACAAGTGGGAGGGGATAGGTGATAGGAGTGATGAGAAGATTAATAATAATAGTAGTACATACTTTATAAAGAGTTGAACAGTGTTGAGGGAATTAGTTGTTTAGCAGAGTGATGGCGTTCAGGGAAAAAACTTCTTGTGTCTAGTTGTTCTGGTGTGCAGTGCTCTATAGCGTCGTTTTGAGGATAGGAGTTGAAACAGTTTATGTCCAGGATGTGAGGAGTCTGTAAATATTTTCACAGTCCTCCTTTTCATTCGTGCAGTATACAGGTCCTCGATTGAAGGCATGTTGGTAGTAACTGTTTTTTCTGCAGTCCTAATTAACCTCTGAAGTCTGTGTCTGTCCTGTTGGGTTGCAGAACCAAACCAGACAGTTATAGAGGTGCAGATGACAGACTCAATCATTCCTCTGTAGAACTGGATCAGCAGCTCCTTGGGCAGTTTGAGCTTTCTGAGTTGGCATAGAGAGAACATTCTTTGTTGTGCTTTTTTGATGATGTTTTTGATGTTAGGTGTCCATTTTAGGTTGTCCCAAAGATGCTTTTTCTCCACCAGGCAATTAGACTTTCTGAATTTCGAACTGAAGAAGCTTCTTGGATGAGAAGCGAAATGTTAAAAGTCCAGTTGCCTTTTGGACAAAGCACCTTTGGGACAAGCTGGTTGCATGTTGCAAGAAACAACCCTTGTGCAAATGGTCATCAGCGCTGGGTGATTGTGCATCAAGTCATAAGATGCCAAACATCCCCAGGAACTGAACTGGTGTGACCTAGATTGAGTTTTGAGTCTCAGGAGAAGCGTGAAGGGCTCAGCCCATCCTGTTATTTGATCCCAGCCCACAACAGCAAGCTGGCACTTTTGTTTAAACCAGAAACAACACAATAAAGAAAGAGTGTGATGAATGAGGGGGCAGCAGAACTTTTGCTGCTGTGCTAAATGTACCCCATTATGACCTTGGCTGCCTCTTGATTGTATTCATAATACCGAACGGTAACACAGCTGGTGTTATCCCCAAGGTTAGGGAAGTGAGTTGATTCTGCCTCTAACTTTCCAAACAGGATAATTATATTGCATTTGGTGGAAAATTTGGGAATATTTGCTTCTGAGTGCTTCTTATTTATTTATTTTTTTTTTGAAAATGATATTTTGAACAAGCAATTGGTCCAAAGTTTTTTTTTTGCAGTACGCTTCCAAGATGGAAAAAAAATTAGTCAACTGAATAGCCAGCGATTGTTTTCCTTCTAAAATATGGCCTCATATAATGAAAAGACAGTTTATCAACGTAGCCACCGACAACGAGTGAATTAGTGAAATGTACCTTTCCTGCATATTAAGAGTGCACTTCATCATTTCTATTAAATTTAGTAACTGTCTGAGTTCAAGGTAGCACCCGTCATTTCTCCCTGCACAGGCTGTGCAACGTGAAGATAATGTGGTAATTCAGCACGGCCTTTAGACTTTATGATGCTTTCCTGGTGTCATTCCTCCACAGGGTAAGAGCCAGACTGTGAAACCAGAAAAGCAGAACGACTGTCTCATAAAATCAAAACTTTCATTCAAGTAGGAATTTTTCCATAAATTGGTTTTTTTTCTCGCCCCTACCGCTGCTTTTCTATGGCAGGTGGGAGTCAGCACTGCTTCCGACCAAGCATTATAACAAACCTTTGAGCTGGGTTTCATTGGTGTTGTGTTTTGCCGTTTTTAAATCATGCCTGTTCTATGCTGTTCTTTTGCGTTATCTGGTTTGGTCCTGAAGCAAATTTCGTCACTCGGGGCCATCAGCAGAAGGCTATCTTCTGAGGGTTTTCCATTCTGAAAGTCTGAGAGGTGGTAAAAAGAACTAAATTTATGGAGTCCTTGGTGCTCCCTGAGCTTTTGACGACCCTCACTCTGTCAAGGACCTTGGAGTAAGATTTTGTTAGCGTCCTAGGGACCTCCTTTCACAGCTAGTCCTCTTTTAGTGACCAGAGTTGGGATGGACAAGCAAGTTGTTGAATAAAGAAGGTTGAGTAAATCTAAAAGGGTGTACTTGGTATTTATTCTTTTCTCTTAATTTCAGCATCAGCCTCAGAGAGTTGAAAACGATACTCCCGTCCGTCAACTTCAAAGTGAACAGTGTGAAGTACTTGAAAGATAAGTTTTCGGTGAGCATTGGTTTAAGCTTCGTACATGTCCTGCAGTTTACCTGTTACCATATATTTTATGTTCTTCCAGAAAAATCAGTCTTCGGGATTTCATTGGAGAATAGGTATTTTCTTCCTCTTGGGTTGTTGTTAATCAGGGGTCCCCTGGTCCATGGACTGCCAGAAACCAGGCCATGCAAACAAGTGAAGCCCCATCTGTGGGATGCATGTAGCATGCGCAATTATGTCCCCTCTGGTCCATGGAAAACCTTTCTCCATGGAACCAGTCAGTGGTGGGATTCAAATTTTTTTACTACTGGTTCTTTGGGCGTGGCTTGGGTGTGGCTTGGCTTGTTGGGAGTGGCTTGTTGGGCATGGCAGGGGAAGGATACTGTAAAATCTCCATCCCCCCCCTCCTGGGGGAAGGATACTGCAAAATCCCCCTTCCCTCCCCACCCCACTAACCTGCTTTCCAGCTCTGTTCTCCTGTGCAGGGCAACCAAAGGAGACCCAGCCGATCAGCTGGGACTCAATGGGAGGCAGAGAATAGATGGGGCCAGTCAGAGGTGGTATTTGCCGGTTCTCCGAACTACTCAAAATTTCTGCTACTGGTTCTCCAAAACTGGCCAGAACCAGCTGAATACCACCTCTGGAACCGATCCCTGGTGCCCAAAAGCTGGAGGCCACTGCTGGTTTAAACCTTTGATGTCCCTGGTGGCCAAAAGTTTGGGTGGCCACTGTTGTTAATAACAGTGGGTGGGAGCCCTCATCTCCCTTTGCTGTTCAGTTAGCATGAGGAAGGTGTGTTAATTCAGTTTTTCAGTATGCAGACCCCAGTCGTCCAGACCAGGGATGGTATTCAGCCGATTTTTGACCAGTTGGGAAATTTTGACTGTTTCCGCCCGGCCGCCGGCCCCCTTTGGCCTCTACTTCCCAGCAATTTGCCTTCTTGCAGCAAACAGCCTGCTTCAATTTCAGCTTCAGCTTCAGCACAGCCTGATTAGCACAAGCAGCTGATCGTCAGTTGGATCAGCCTCCCGACCACCAGCTGTTTCAGGGATTGTCATCGCCTATTGCCGCCTCCGCATGCCCCATTTTCTGCCTCCGCGTACCCAACCTCTTCTTAAAAATCTCCAGTGATGGAGCACCCACAACTTCCAAAGGCAACAGCTTCATCTCTGTAATCTTAGTGCAGAACTGTCTTTCTGCTAGATCAGAGGGTACTATCTGCCTTTCCTCTAGCCTGGGACAGGATAAATGGCTTTGGGGTAGGTGTAGCTTTGGGGAAAACCTAAATGCTGCCTCCTTACTTATGGTTGGCTTATTTTATATATATATTTTTCCCGGCAGGAAATAAAAGCTGCTAAAGAAGAACTTAGCTTTGAGCAATTTCATCTTTTCTACAAGAAGATTATGTTTGAGCAACAGAAATCGGTAAGCCTTCTGCTCTTATCTTACTTCTTCTTCGTATGCAGAGTGTCGTTCTGTGTTGTAACCAGAATGTAGTAATTAGTTAGTACACGTGTTTTCAGTCTTATATTTAATTCAAGCATGGTACCAAACTTCCTTACTTTTAATTGAGTAGATTTAGAACTGTAAGAGTCTATTGTATACACAAACGCATATACATACACATGTGTGTGTGTGTGTGTATGCGCCTGTGTATGTATGCAGGGGTGGGCTGCTGGGGGTTTGGAGGGTTTCGGGAGATCCTTTAGCTAAGATTCTGCGCAATTCGGAGAACTTGCCAATCCCACTCATGGCTGGCCCCACCCACCCCACTCTGACCCTCCCAGGCGTCCCCATGCGGCCCATATTGGATGCAGGTAAGTGCAGGCGCACACGGAGGCTCAGGGAGAGCGAAAAGCGGGCCTCCCAGAAGTTCGGGAAGGGCCGAAATGGGCCCGCTTCTGGCTTCCAGAGAGCCTCCGTAGTCTGGGGAGGACATTTTCACCCTCCCGGAGGCTCGAGGAAAGCCTCCGGAGCCAGGGGAAGGAAAAAAACGCCCCTCCCACCGTGGTGCATGAGGCTGACTAAGCCACACCCTCCATGGCCATGCCCACCCAGCAACCGGGCCAAGAACCCGTCGCTAAATTTTTGAAGCCACCCCTGTATGTAGGTATGTACAGTTTAATAGACTCTTACATATACTATATAGATAGATAAATATAGATGTTTTCTTAAGTTTTCGTGGGTACTTACATGTATGGCATTCAGCTTTGTTCGAGTATTTTCCCACGTCATTGTAGTTGTGCTTTTAAAGTTGTAGTAACGTTTCGGCAGAATCTCATCTGCCATCATCAGGCTTCTGTATACAGAAGCCTGATGATGGCAGATGAGATTCTGCCGAAACGTTGCTACAACTTTAAAAGCACAACTACACAGAAGCCTGATGATGGCAGATGAGATTCTGCCGAAACGTTGCTACAACTTTAAAAGCACAACTACAATGACGTGGGAAAATACCCGAACAAAGCTGAATGCCATAAATATAGATATATACACATGCACTGTAAGATATATATACATACACTATATGTAAGACTCTGTTATACATACATACATACAGGAGTGGGCTTCAAAAAAGACTTACAGTTTTATATATATAGTTATAAAGATATATATAGATACATCTGTAAGTCTATTATACATACATATATATGTATGTGTGTTTATATCCACACACGTATGTCTGTATGTATGTCTGTATGTATGTATGTATAAACACAAATTTATATATATAAATTTGAGTAGGTTGGCAGAAAATGTAAGAAGAAACATGTTTTCCAAAATAGGACAGAAATAAAAAAAAATCTTTTGATGATTTTCAGTTGTTTAACCAACTTTTTTTTTCTCGGGACAATAACTGTTCTATGCAGAAGAAAATTATTTGTTCGTTATTTGTCATTTTTCTCTTTCCAGGTTCTGGATGAATTCAAAAAGGATTCGACTATGTTCCTCTTAGGGTGAGAAGCAATTTTATTCACATCTGTATGTAAAGTGTTTGATCAGAATCTTAAGCGTAATTACGTTGTGTCTTCCGTTTATCACAGTAGAGTAACTAATGAGGCAAATTTGACTATGTGTATTATTTTATGCAAGGGATCTCGGCTTAGTAAACTACACTGTGAGCAAATGTCCTCCTTGTACCTATCCATATTGGTATAATTTACATGAACCCAGGGTTATGGTTTATCGAAAGCAAACAAGCCATGATCTGTAAAGGAATGTTTAAGTCGAGAGCTAAAGAGTTAAGTTAAGTTGAGCAGAATAGCAACACCTAATACTGTGGCACAAAGTTTACACACTGCTTTTAAATCTTGGATCTAATTATTCATTTACTATATAGAAAAGATGAGGAAAAGCCAGGAGTTTCCATTCTGTTTCTTCATAGTCATCTGATAAATCCAGATTATGATTTAGGATTATGTGGAAACGCAACAACAGTCAGATTCCCAGGTAGTCCTTGACTTATGACCACAATTGGGATCACTTTAACTGTCATAAATGCAGATCGTCCTTGACTTGCAACAGTTTAGTGACCGAAGTTACAACGGCACTGCAAAAAGTGACTTACAACCATTTTTCACACTTATGACCGTTGCACGTGGTTTATATTTGGATGCTTGGCCACTGACTCATATTTACAACGGTCACAGTGTCCCGGAGTCACGTGATCTCTCTTCACAGCCTTCTGACAAGCAAAGCCGATGGAAAAGCTGGATTCACTCAACAACCGGGGTTACTAACATGAACAGCTGCACCAACTTCTCTTAACAAATCCGGCAAGAAAAGTCATGAAATGAGGACAAAACTCGCCAAACAAATTTCCCACTTAGCAACATCGGTTCTGGGTTCAATTGTTGGTCGTAAGTCAAGGATTTACCTGTAGGTGCCAGTTGGAAAGCGCCCGCATTTTGATCGCAAGACTGTGGGAATGCTGTGATAGGCATCGGCTAGTTGTAAATCACTTTTTTTCAGTACTGCTGTAACTTACAACTGATCCCAAGGTGTGATGACCCAAAGGGGCGTGGCACAAAGGCAACACAGTCAGATAATCAGTTGGAGTCCCTTTATTAGCTCCAACTTTGCCCCCAATGTCCTGGTTACCTTCTGGGCTGGAGAAAAACTCTCCCAGGAACAGCCTTTGGTTGCAGAGAATCAGGTCCAAAACATGGTCAACAAAAACTGTATAAGTCCAGTCAAAGCAAGATGAGGTAATTGGTCCAACAGGGCAGAAGCAAGAATTCCAGATGTGAAGTCACGGCAATAACTCTACACGGTTGGGAAGACGCCAGGAACACAGATAAGCAAAGTCAACACAAGATAAACTCACATTTGTTCCCAGCAGACACGGCACTCAGCTTGCATCTCTTTTAAACTCTCTTCCCAGGTGTGGTTAATAAAGGGAATCAGGGCCCTTTCCTCCCCCGTAAGCCACGCAACCCACATCGCTCCCTTCTCCATTCCTTTCTGCGTGCCCTAGGATGAAGAGGGGGTAGGCCTCTGAACTCCCTCTCCCTTCTTCTACCTCTCCCCTGCTCTGCCCAGCCAGATTTTGCCCTTCCCCAGTTTCCCCCACAGCCAACAGAGCCACACTCTCATTCCCTGTCAGCTGTTCATCTTCCTCCTCAGATTCAGACTCCAACAAGGGGCATGACACTACGTTTATGACGATTGAAGCATCCCCATGGTGCTATGATCAAAATTCAGCCCTTGGACCAACTGGCATCTATGTACGATGACCGCAGTATCTTGGGGTCATGTGATCACCATTTTGGGATCTTCCCTACAAGCAAAACCTACGGGAAAAGCCAGACTCCTTTTACAGATACACGAATATCTGCAGTGATTCCCTTGTCAAAAAAGATAGAATGGAATAACAGAGTTGGAAGGGACCTTGGAAGGAAAGCCTACACCACTTTAGGCAAATGGTTGTCCAATCTCTTCTTAAAAACTTCCAGTGTTGGAGCATTCACAACTTCTTGAGGCAAGTTGTTCCACTGATTTAATTGTTCTCTTTGACAGGAAATTCCTCCTTAGTTCTAAGGTTGCTTCTCTCCTTGATTAGTTTCTACCCATTGCTTCTTGTCCTGCCCTCAGGTGCTTTGGAGAATAGTTTGACTCCCTCTTCTTTGGGGAAGCCTCTGAGATATTGGCTATCATGTCACCCCTAGTCCTTCTTTTCATCAAACTAGACATGCCCAATTCCAGCAACCATCCTTTATATGTTTTAGCCTCCAGTACCCTAATCATCTTTGTTGCTATTACCTGCACTGAGTCACACACAATTTTATTGCCTTTTTTGACAAGGGAATTGTTTGACAGGGATTCTCTTGTCAAAAAGGGTCAGAACAGCAGATGTGGCTCACTTAAACACTCACCCTGCTACCAATGGAAATTGGGTTCCTGTGTTAGTTGTGGTTGTTCTACTGTCACCTCTATGGGTCCATCCTGTGAAAAGAGACAACAACTTCAAAGAATCCCTCTGTGCTTCCAAACCCCTGATTTTTTTTCTCCAAAGTGTTTCACAGCCCTGCTTTTATAGTTTTATTTAAAATTCAGGAAATGAAACATTCGTGTCCTCGGATGCTAAAATCACTGGCTGCTCTCCATCTTCCTTTCCCATCCAGTGTTTTCATGTAAATCTTTCCCATTTTTTCAACTGGTATTGCTCTAACGATTTTCCTCTCCAACATACCCAACAGTTTGGGAGGGGAAAAGAAATAATAATTAAGGAAACGGGTTCCCAGAAGAAGATAGTTACTTTTAAATGATGGTAATCAAATCCTTTTTTTTTTTTTCCAAGAAATTGGAACCAGTAGATGGCTCAGATCTCAGCCTGCTGTAGTTTTGCTTAAAGACAATGCTTCTCTTGTTTAACAAGCCTCAGCCGCACCTTGGTGAGAACACACACTGAATATTGTGTGTTTTCCCTCCCGTCAAGTTGCTTTAACTTTTTTTTACCGCAGAAACACAGATCGGCCGGATGCCTCAGCAGTACATTTGCACGATTTTCAGAGATTTCTGCTACATGAACAGCAGGTGCGAAGATCCTAATGCTCTTGTTTTTCAACATACATGTATGTATGGCATCATGGTTAAATATGGTAGGATCCGTTGTTTGGATCCATGGCATAGCAAAAGAGTCATGGTTAGAAAACTACCTTATTCCAGAGATTGATGCTGAATAATGCATTTTTATATCCGAAGGAATCAGCCTGGCTCTGGCTATTGTACTCGTAATATCTCCCTGCTTCTAGTATACTCCATATAATACCAGAATAGTATTAAGGTTGACTCAGCCTTCCATCCTTCCAAGTTGGGTAAAAGGAGGACCCAGATTGTTGAGGGCAAGAGGCTGACTCTGTAAACCGCTTAGAGAAGGCTGTAAAGCACAGTGAAGCGGTATATAAGACTAAGTGTGATTTCTATTGCTACCATGGCTGGGTTGGGGACAAGATCTAGAACCAAGGTCTCCCAGTTCCTGATCCAATATCTTCACTAGCTACCACAGCACCCTGGCTATTCAGCTGAGAGGGAAGGATTAATCCAAAATCCACCACGGACCTTTTCTTGGTTGAATGGGAATTAGAATTTGGGCCTTCTTACTCCTTGTCCAACACCTTAACCATTACACCCCACGTGTTCCCTTGCTGTGACATCACTGTTTCTTTTCAAAGATGATAATGTTGGAGATGAACAGACATGTTTGATGATACGCTTTGTAATTTCAGGAATCTTGGGCACAGGATCTTAGTAAAGTAAGAGAACGGATGTCCAAATTTATAGACGACACTATGAGGGAAACGGACGAACCTTTCCTCTATGTTGATGAGGTAAACGGGGTAATTTGTTTGCAATATTTCTCCCATAAAATTTTTTACAGGGCTTCAGAATCCAACCAAAACTCTAAATTTTCAACTGTCTCATTTTCGACTGACTCTAGGCAACATTTAATTTGATCACAATAGCTTCTATCTAATGTCAGTTTGCTTTCAAAAGGTATAGTTTAAGTGTATGTATGTAAATATATTTTGCGCTCAAGATGTAAAAATCTTTAGTGAACCTACGTATTCTGCACAAACTGGCCATTTGCCATTAAAATCATCTTACTTGCTGCCATGTTAGGGCAGCTGTGCAATTAAACCATATATTGGACCTCTCGGAAATAAAAGCCATAGCAGTAATATCAAACATCAGAATATTTTCAATTGCTGGAGCATATTGAAAGCTCTTCATCTACCATTTAAAAAAACAAAACAATTGCAGGAAGTGATTTCAGCATCTTAAGAAAAGATATCCCAAAGACTTTTCCAATATTGGTGAGGTAGCAGAAACCTGCCATTTTCCCCCATACCTGCAACCCATTTTTAACTAGTTAACATGTCTGGAGGGTAAACCATATGATGAATGACTAAGGGAACTAGGTCTGTTCAGCCCAATGAAGAGAAGGCTCAGGGGAGACATGATGGCAGTCTTCGAATATTTGAAGGCTGTCACAAGAAATCTAGGCGGCATATTAAAAAGCAGAGACATCATCCTGCCAACAAAAGTGTGTATAGTCAAGGCTATGCTTTTCCCAGTTGTAATGTATGGCCGTGAAAGCTGGACCATAAGGAAGGCTGAGTGCCAAAGAATGGAGGCCTTTGAACTCTGGTGCTGGAGGAGACTCCTGCGAGTCCCTTGGACTGCAAGGCGATCCAACTGGTCAGTCCTAGAGAAGATCAACTCTGACTGCTCTTTAGAAGGCCAGATCCTGAAGTTGAAACTCAAAAACTTTGGCCACCTCATGAGAAGGAAGGACTCACTTGGAGAAGAGCCTAATGTTGGGTAAGATTGAGGGCAATAGAAGAAGAAGGGGACGACAGAGAATGAGGTGGCTGGATGGAGTCACTGAAGCAGTCAGCCTGAGCTTAAATGGACTCCAGAAGATGGCAGAGGACAGGAAGGCCTGGAGGAACGTTGTCCATGGGGTTGTGTTGGATTGGACACAACTTCGCAACTAACAATAAAAAGACAAGAAAGCAGGGGTTGATTTGTTCTCCATAGCACTTGAGGGCAAGACAAGCAACAAGCGGAAGCTTATCAGAGGGAGATTCAACCTGGAAAGAAGGAGGAATTTCCTGACACTAAGAAAGATTAATTAATGAAAGAGGTTGCCTCTGGGAATTGTGGGTACTCCATGGCTGGAGGCTTCAGGAAAAGATTGGACAGCCATCTGCCTGGGACGGAGGGTTGGACTGAAGACCAACCTCTAGGCTCCTTCTCCAGCCTTAGGATTCTTTGTGAATGGCTTTAGAGATGCCCTTGGTTTTACTTTGAGAGTGTTCAGATGAAAGAAAAGACGTGTGTATGTGTATGTGTATATGCCAACATCCCTAGCCATGATACAGGCCAAGTATTTATTTATTAATCAAATTAAGTACGTAATATAATGAATTTGCATGGACTCACTCTATCTCCTTGTCGAATCCTCTGACCCTTCATTCTTGACCTCTGTTTCCCCCTTTTATTTCTTAAAACAACTACACAATGACAATGGGGAATGATAGGGTGATCACTGAATTAGTCCATCCTAGGTAAATAACATTTATTTACATTTCTCCATCTCTCTCTCTTTCCCTCTCTCTCTTTCCCTCTCTCTCTCCCTCCCTTCCTCCATCTGCCTGTCTTTCTGTACTGTAGTTTCTTACCTACCTTTTTTCGAAAGAAAACACCATTTGGGATGAGAAGTATGCTTCAGTGGACCCACAAGATATGAATAATCCTTTATCCCATTACTGGATTTCTTCTTCCCATAATACGTAAGTTGCCGGTCTTCGATTTGACTGTATTTTATTATGACGATCACGATTTATCACTTGTTGCTTCACGGTACACTGAGAGCTTATGCACCAAGACAAATTCCTTGTGTGTCCCATCACACTTGGCCAATAAAGAATTTTACTCTACTCTACTC
>NW_020769375.1:836716-856134 GCF_900518735.1 Pseudonaja textilis | reverse complement strand
TAGAATAGAATAGAATAGAATAGAATAGAATAGAATAGAATAGAATATGAATGAAGGATAGGATAGGATAGGATAGGATAGGATAGAATATGAATGAAGGATAGAATATGATAGAATAGAACAGAATACAGAAGGAATAAAGTATAATAGAATAGGAATAAGAATAGAATAGAATAAGAAATAGAAATAGAATAGAATAGGAATAAGAACCAGAACAGAACAGAACATTATTATGGTCTTAAACCAGCAATAGACATGACTATTGACAGTATATAAAAAAATAGAATTGACTCATTATAGTACATTAATAGTATCCCTGTTAAGAAAATACATGTTCTCGAACAGTTAGTTAGGGTCACTCCCTGGTTTATGTGAGTGGAGAGCTGATAAGTATGTGAGTAAAATATCTTTTTCCAAAAATTGTTAGATATATCTCCAAAAAATTGGCACAAGTTGACAGCTAAAATTCTGTAACCAAATTTTTTTTTCTGGTAGACATTGCAGCAACACAGAATTTTGCCACTGCACGCGTAATAGCTGGGTTTGAGTCCTGGAGGAGAAAGCCTACATAAACATTGTCTGCCTTCCCTGGCAATCTCTCTGATAAAGGGGAGAATATACACTGACCTACAAACTCTGTATAACTCACAGTACAATAAAACATGTGAGATATTAATCTAATACAAATAGTACAGGGTTAACATTCAACAGAAGCGGTACGCCTTACATTTGCTACCGTTAGCAGCCAGCTTTCATCCAGATCAGAATTAACCATTCATTAGAACAATTTCATTCCTAACTAGCGCCTACCGTAAAACAATTAATCTTGTGCTTAATAATTCCGAGCAGTGAAGCAGGTGTACATCTTGGCAGGCTGATCTTCCTCGTGAACAAATCCTGGAAATACAGACAAATTTCACTGGGGAGTAGCAAAGGAAACCGACTTTTGCATTTGTGTGTTTCAAAGTTGAATTGTTGAGCATCAGGCACTATTGTAATATTAAGCTCGAGTGCCAGCGATCCTCAGTCATGGAAACTTGAAATTTTCCAAAGCAAGTAAACTGTATACACTGAGGTTTTAGGCAAAGACTTTGGTCTTCAGTACAATCTGTGTAGGTTTCTTGAACAATTTAGACCCCCCCATAGTTAATTTCTGTGGTTAGAATTAATCAGTTAGGTAGGATAATCAAAACAATTTAAAACAGAAATACATGTGAGTGAAGATAAAACCAATTTATTGAATACTAGCTCGAAACTATTGTGGTTGGACTTGGTTTTGGGGGAGGAAAATAAGGAAAAAATTAATTCTGTCTCTGCCTACCAGCATCCATCGGTATTCATCTGGCTAGCATCCTGTCAGTGTGTGTGTGAGAGAGTTGAGGGCTGCTTTGGAAATTGAAGCAGTATTTGCTGTGTGAGCAAGAAGGAGACAGCAAGGAGCTTGGGCGTAGCTTAGCTCAACTGTTCTGTACTAAAGCTGCTTGCTTCTCTGAAACTGAAATTGAAACTCCTCTGCTCGCATTTTGCATTTGGAACAGATTTCTTTTCAGGTGGGGAGGGGGAGTAGAACTCCTTAGCATCAGAGCGTGTTAATAATAACATAGGAAATACTAATGCTGTGATGGTCATTCGAAAAATCCTATTTTAGTGAGCATCTAGAAGCCAAGATGAACATACGTGCCAAATTTCAAGTTTGTAGGCTTTACGGTTCTGGAGATTTTGTGATGATGGCGTGAGTGGCATTTCGCTTTTATATGTCTAGATTGGAAACTTTCCTTATTCCAAAGATAGTCCTTGACTTGCAACCACAATGGAGCCCCAGATTTCCATGGCTAAGCAAGACAGTTGTTAAGTGAGTTTGCAACCTTTCTTGTTCCAGTTGTTAAGGGAATCACTGCACAAGACAAAAGTAACTGCACAACCTTTTACTGTTTCATTTACGAATCCTGGTTCTTCACAGATAAAAGGTTGCTTCCAACTAATTAGCTCCGATAAGAAAGAGCCTTGCCAAGGTTGTGCAAGGCTGCCAAGAACAACAGATAAAGTTCTTAAACAACAAAGAGTCTCCAACACTAACTCGGATATTCCTAATGTCCACCAGGCTCGAGTATCAAACTTCTTTGCTTTCTGCAAAGAACTGTGGTTTCTCAGCTGGCTTTTATCTTCTCAGTGAAAGGCCATTACCTTGCAGCCTTACTCCTGAGTTGCCTGTGCTGCTGTAGCTGCTCTTTCCTTCGAGCAGCCCTGTACGCACACACACTGGGCACAGGCTCCTCGGGAACCTCTTCATCACTGCTTCCAGCCTCCACAATCTTCAAAGGCAGCATTCCACTCCCTGATGGTCCTGAACCCATCCCTGCATCACATGCGGGCCCCTGATCTGAGTCCTTGCTCTCCAAGACCTCAGCCGTCCGCACCTGCTGCCGGCGAACCACAACATCACCAGAAGTCAAGACCAACCCAAATAAGACAGCCCGTTTGGTGTTCTGGTTAAAGGGACCAGGCTGGAAACAGGGCTACCAGGGGTCTGGGCCCCCTTAGACACAAAAACCAATTGGGTGACCTTGGGCCGGTTCTTCTTTCTCGGTCCTAGAAAGAAAATGGTGGCACACCACATCCAAAAATTTAACTAAGAAAAGTTGCCAAGGATGAAAATTACCTCAGAGCCCACTCAAACCCTACAGAAAATGATACTTCATATCTACATATAGATAGTGTTTATACATTAAGTGCCACCCCTTAAATTATGCTACAAATTGGTCATCAAATACTGTCTTTCTTAGTCAACAGTGAAGGAGTAGCGTAAATAATCAGAAGTTAGTTATTATCACAGGAAAGTGAAGTGAGGAAACAGTTGGCCTTTGGACATGGAGTAGAAAACTCTCATGTTCTTTGAATAGGGCATTGTCTTCTTTAAGGATGTTGTTTAGAGCAAAAACTCAAGGGAAAAGTCTTGGAGAACTCATCCAAGGTGTTCGTTTCTCATCATTGCTTTCTTCATTTACCTCAGCATAAAAAATTGGGACCCAAAGGTGATGTAGATGTGAACACAGAAGATAAGAAAGAGGAAAAGAAGCAACAAGGGGAACTCTACATGTGGGACACCATTGACCAGGTAACCAATGCTCCTACTTGGCACAGAAGTTCCTTTGTAGCTGGCATTCATCACGGAGAAATGAGGAGGGAAAGAGATATATTAAACAGTTTATTGCTATCTTTTTCTGATTTGGGAACAAACTTGTCTTTATACTATTTTTGGCCTTGTAGAAATGGACTCGTCATTATTGTGCCATAGCCAGTGGAAAGCTGTCCTTCAGTGATGACATAGAACAGAATGCTGAAGAAGAACCATCAAGGGTATGTAAACTCGTAAACTTATGTATTTTACTTTATCTTACTTTTTATTAAATTTACATGCCACCTGACATCAAGCAACTCTGGAAGATTTAAATCAAAATTGAACCAAAACTTAAAATTAAATCAAACATTAAAATTAAATCTAAACTTAAGTAAAAATATTAAAATTGTATCAAAAAATTGAAATTAAATCAATCAAATTAAATCAAAGCTAGCCAGCAACTACCCTTCTGCTGAGGTGGGCGGTATTTCAACCAGCAGTGAAAATGATAGGCAAACTATTAATCCTATCAAATCGGGCCAAGCTGTTTGTGAGTACAGGTAATCTTTGTGTCAATGTTCCAACTGATGAACCCAACCAAGCAAACACAATCAAGACAATCCAATCTCTTAACACAAAACTTTACTGAGTACATCATTTTGGCACTAATTAAGGCAAAAACAGCTCTGGCTAATTCCCACACAATCCCCCATAATTAGAATATAGAATTTTCCCTCCCTCTAATAGTGCAGTGATATTGTCCAAATGAGTGTCATTTTATTGTTATGAGAAAGTGTCTTTGGGTTTTCCAAACACCTGCTGAAGTGTCCTTGGCTCTCAGGATTTGTCTTCTTGGTGTCTGGAGTCTACATTCCATTTTACCCTTCCCTCCCTCCTGGTTCGTTGGCAAGTTGAGAAGCGATAGTAGTTGCAACAGCATAAGCGTGCTTCAAACTTGACACTTTGACTTACATTCATGTACCCATGGTTCAAAGTTACACTGCTCTTGGAAAAAGTCACTTCAAAGGTACAACCATCGCACCACCCCTGTAGTAACATGATTGCAATTTGGGTGCTTGGCAACCAAGCCAGATCTACTTACCCGTGTAATTCACTTAATAAATGTAATAAAAAAATAATCCGATCCAGTCATATGATGACTCACCTAACAACTACATCACTTAGTAACCAATCCCAGTTGCGGATATAAGTTAAGGACGAGCTATACGTGATCAGTTGTAATGCCAAATTGAAGACGGATGAAATATTCTTTGTTATATTTTAGGAAGTGAAAAGCACGGAGCTACACTACGGTGAGAAATGGTTCCATGGGAAGATGGCAGAAGGGAGGACCACAGCCGAAAAGCTGCTGCAGGAATATTGTGCCGAAATGGGCGGCAAAGATGGGACTTTCTTGGTCAGGGAGAGTGAAGCCTACCCAAACGATTACACCCTCTCGTTCTGGTAAGGGCTAATTTGGAACAGTGGCTAAGGACGCTGAGCTTGTCGATCAGAAAGGTCGGCAGTTTGGCGGTTTGAATCCCTAGCGCCAGGTGACAGTGTGAGCTCCTGGCTCCTTGTCCCAGCTTCCGCCAAACGAACAGTTCGAAAGCATGTAAAAATGCAAGTAGAAAAATAGGGAACACTTTGCTGGGAAGGTAACAGCCTTCTGTGCTCCTTCGGCGTTTAGTCATGTGGGCCACATGACCACAGAGAAGTCTTCGGACAGCGCTGGCTCTTCGGCTTTGTAACAGAGATGAGTACCGCTCCCTAGAGCCAGGAACAACTAGCACGTGGTATGTGCAAGGGAAACCTTTACCACTTTTCCTGTTTTGGTGTACAAATCTAGTTTTTTTCCCATTGGAAAAAGATGCATTTTGAGCGTGGGGGGGAGATGTACTAAAATTACTGTTGATGACATGAGCGAATGTAGTGAGGCTGAATATAATCCATGAATGGTTCCACCAGTGCCCAAATTCTGCTCCCGTTGTCATCCTGTTTTGAAATGTTATACATAATTGGAAGTGGAAAAACAAAGATCCTGATTTAGATGAGTTGATTGTTTAGGGACTAAGCAACCTGTTTCCTGAACTTGTTCTAACGTTTTGGCTGTCTTCGAAGCACGTCTAAGGAGCTAAAACACTTTAAAGCAGTGTTTTTTCAAACTTAAGATGTCTGGACTTCAAGTCGACCAACCAGCCTACTTTTTGCCGAAAATTGGCATTTTACTTCTGTTTTTTTTTTCCCCAAAAGCAGCCCATAGTGAATTATGGTTTGCTTAACGATCTCCACAAAAAAAGGTTGTAAAATCAGATTCTGGATCATCGCCATGAGTTACAACCATGATGGAAAGGTTCCGTTAAGGTCATAAGTCAAGAATTACCTCTACATCATTAAAATGAATATTTGTACACAGGTTGAATGGTTGGGGTCCTTGCTGCTCTGCAAGCTTGGTGGCTTTCTTGCAAACGTTTAATTACCAAACTAGGTAACATCATCAGTGCTGGAAAGGAATGGGGTTTGCTCTCTGTTTACCCCAGTCAAGGAACTACTGACTCAGACACAACAATACACAGCCTAATCAAGAAGGAATTACAAAGAAGAAAACAACACTCCCACCAAAACTGAAAGGACAAGCCACTGATATATAAACAAGCCCCATTTCTTTCTAGCACTGATGGTGTTACCTAATTTGGTAATAAAATGTCTGCAAGAAAACAACCAAGCTCAGAAGCACTCTCCTCCTCCTCCCAAACCCTCCTCCCTTCTAGCACTGATGATATTACCCAGTTGAATAATGAAAGAGAGCACCAAGGACCCTTCTGTCTTATTCCTATTTGCATAATTGAGGAGACTCCATCAATCTTCTTTTCCTAACGCAAACAGTTGCAGTTCACAAACTAAAAGAAGAACAAGACTTCTTTAAAAAAACTTTTGTTTTTTTCCCTCGTTTCTCCTAGGAGATCAGGTAGAGTCCAACACTGCCACATTCGGTCTTCTACGGATGGAGACAGCATAAAATATTACCTGACCAATAACCTCACCTTTGACAGCATTTCTGACCTAATCCAGCATTACAAAGAAGCCCATTTACGGTGCGCTGAGTTTGAGCTCCGTTTGACTGACGCCGTCCCGAATCCCAAACCTCACAAATCTAAGAAGTACGTTGGAGTCAAGAGGAAATTCCAGGGCGGGGTGAAATGCTATTTTTAATGCCGAAGCTTTTCTGTTGGTCTTTGCTATGGTGGCTGATGGAGAATTTGATTTAAACAAGGAAAGTCAGCTGAGCTGACCGTGGTGTTGAAATTATGGCTTGAATAGCCAGTTTGACCTCAGGAGTCTGGAAACAGCTGCAAACTTCCTGGGAATAGTTGCCCTAAAATAATCCCTTGACCAAGAGAGAAACAGGGGGTGTTAATTGAGCAGGATTCCCTTGCCTTACTTTCACTCCTTTTATCGTTTGCTGTTTATGGATTTCATCTCTGTTGCAGTTTACCCGACTTTACTTTTTGCTGTCTTTTTCTTGGGTTGGCTTTATTGTCTCTGAGAAAATTTTGAGGAATGGCGCTTGGTGGAGCGTCTTGGCATAGGCATATGAGGTGCAAGCCACAGCCTTGTCCGCTTGCCTGTCTCTCTTGCATCTGTGTGGTGTCTGAGGGAGAGATAATAACATTTCAACACACCCTTGTTGTCAACTCATAAAATATTTCTACGGTCTTTTTAGAGTTGCCAACAGAAAGGGAGGGGGGAAAAGGGGTTTGAAAGAGCAGCTTGGAAATCGAAAGTACATTCCATTAATAGTTTTTCAAAGATAGTAACTAGGTGATTGAAGTTTCTGCCATGCAAAAATCTAACTGGAGAACATGATTGATGACTCTTGGCTATGGATGTGATCCATTGGAGAGTATGAATTATGATACACCCAGGGAGTGGGGGGAAAACCAGGGTCAAGGGTGACAATGAATTATGTGTCTCAGAGTCGACTACACCCAGGCAGTGCTGGACACATGAACTCCCAATAAATCCTTTCGAAGTTTTGGAAGTTTGGCTCGAGACTCATGATTTAATTGGGGTAACTGACGGAATCCTGACACTTGTCCTCTTACTCAAAGGAAGGGATGAGTAATTTCCTGGCTCTGAGGCACCCATTTTGTCCAAGGAGTGCCTATTTGGAATGGAATGGTTTAGATCATCAAACTTGCGGCCTGTGGCCCAGATGCCTCATGCGCAGGCCACACCCACCCCAGCTCTGCGAAGGGGAAAACATTGCGGACAGCAATGTGATGCAGCAAGTTTGACACCCCTGTTTTAGATGGAGAAACATTCCGTTAAGACAGAGGATTACAGAATAATACAGAACAATGGTTGGAAGGGACCTTGGAGGTCTTCTAATCGAACCCCCTGCTCAAGCAGGAGACCCTATACCATTCTAGACAAATGGTTGTCCAATCTCTTCTTAAAAGCCTTCAGTGATGGAGCTCCCACAACTTCCTGAGACAAGCTGTTCCACTGATAATTGTTCTCACTGTCAGGAAATTTCGGTTTATTCTGATGATTTCTATCCTTGATTTGTTTCATCTATTACTTCTTGTTCTGCCTTTGGGAGAATAGGTCGGCCACCTCTTTTCTCAAATATTGGAAGTCTGCTATCATGGTGCAGTACACTGGTTAGCCACTAGAGTGCGTTGCAAGCTCTGGAAGAGAGCTGGTGCAATACACATGTTGGCCACTGGGGTGCGTTGCAAGGTCTGGAAGACGCTGGTGCAGTGCACTGGTTGGCCACTAGAGGGTGCTGCAACAGGTAGCTTGATTGCAGGCAGTTATGCTTTGAAGAGTCGTCATCACAGGATGCTGTGATTTAAACTAATGTTTGGAGCAAACTGTGATCAGGCGATTTCCCTTCGTTGAGGAATATAGACTTGAGACTGCCTCTAAATTCCAGTAAAGGGGAATGTCTCTCCAGCTTTGCAAACAAAGTTAAAACAACAGGCTGGGTTTCCTTACAGATGTAGATTCCCTCTTTAGGGGGGTTGGTTTTTACATGCAGAGTGGCTAAAGGTACTTAAGATTCATTTCCATGGAGATCTCTTTCAATTGCTAATACTTTCACTCAGTTCTTTGCAAAGCCAACCAAGTCATGAACTCAAAGGAAGGATGGGCCCTGTTTCCTCTGTGGCATGACCAGGGAGGAATCAAACCTTCATTTTAGCAGCTCCAGAGATAGGGGAAAATGCAGTTTCTTTGTTTTAGGACACAAGAAAAGATGCCTTAGACTCTTTTGATTGCAATTTGTAAAAGGTCTGAAGTAAACTAGACATAACGTTAGAGTGCCAAATATTTTATTGTTTTGGTTCCCCAAACCAAAATTAAACAGGCTCCAAAATTAGCTTGGTCGCCTAAATTTTGTAGCATGTTTTGGGACTTGTAGGGAAGCAATCTTGATACAGCTTTCTATCTCCCAGCCACTAGTTTAAATCTTTACCTGTTCCAGTCCCTGAGGTCAGAGGATCTGATTTTAGGGAAAAGATGGAAATTCTGAAGCTTGTGCAACTTATCTGCCCAATGCTTGGTTGGAGTCTTTAAGCAGATTCACAAGCCAGTATCTTCTCAGAAGTTACTTTCTAGCTGAATTCCAATAAAACATGCTTCCAAGGCAAAACAATAAGGTCAGAATGGAAGTAGGAGCTTACATCGCCCTATGCTTGTCTTTCTGCGAAATAAGGTGTCTCTAAAGTTGGCAACTTAAAGACCTGTGGACTTCAATTCCCTGAATTCCTGTCGGCCATACTGGCTGGGGAATTCTGTCCAAAAAAGTCCAAAAAAGTCTTAAAGTTGCCAAGTTTGGAGACCACTATGCTAAATCATATTACAGTATATCCCGGGTAATGAGGATAGCCATGACCTTCCAGGCTTGTGTTTTCATTGGGGCCTCTCTTTAAAGCTGTGAATTAACTCTTGCAGTGCTACTTCTGTCTCCACTTCTGAAACTGCTGCAAATTAACTCTTGCAGTTCTTCTGCCTACACCTTGGAAATTGGGTTTATGGCGGGTAAGTTTTTTTTTTCTCTTCAGCTAAGCTGGAATTGAGCTGGTAGGGAAACCCAACAGGAGTCATTGTTGATTGCAGAAAGAAGGAATCATGTCCTCTTTTCACCATCTGGTGTCTGAAACTACATCTTCATGAGATTATGTTTTTTTGAAACTACAATACCTTTTTTCCTCTGTTAGTTGGTATTACAGCAACCTGAGTCGTGGAGAAGCAGAAGACATGCTGATGCGGATTCCACGGGATGGAGCCTTCCTGATAAGGAAGAGAGATGAACTGGATTCCTATGCCATAACTTTCAGGTAAGATATGACCTATCGGGTGATGATTAGATAAATTTTCAGAGTGTCCTTGCGGTTGACTTCGCAGAAGAAGATCAGAAAATGAAGAATCTTGGGGTCTCCGAAGCACTAATTCATCTATTACTGCATACGCTTCGAAAGAGCCTTCTTGACTTGGTTAGATTAACTGGATGACAATAGCGTCATGTTTCATGGATTCTTGAGTTTCATGGGTTCTTGAATGCCGTTAATCAGCCCTCAAAGTTGCAGAGATGGGTAAGGCTCAGGTTAAGCCTAGCAGATTCTCTCTTCTTTAAAATTGAAAGTAGCAATAGCACTTAGACTTGTATACCGCTTCACAGTGCTTTATAGCCCTCTCTAAGCAGTTTAAGAGTCAGCATATTTGTCCCCAACAATCTGGGTCCTCATTTGACCCACCTCAGAAGGATGGAAGGTTGAGTCAACCTTGAGCCAGTCAGGATCGAACTGTTGGCAGTGGGCAGAGTCAGCCTGCAATACTGGATGGGTGGATGGATGGATGGATGGATGGAGAGAAGGAAGAAAGGATGGATGGGAAGGAAGGAAGGAAAATAGCACTTAGACTTATATACCGCTTCATAGTGCTTTACCGCCCTCTCTAAGTTTACAGAGTCAGCACATTGCCCCCAACCATCTGGGTCCTCATTTTATCCACCTCCGGAGGATGGAAGACTGAGTCAGCCTTGAGCCGGTCAGGATCTAATTGCTGGCAGTCAGCAGAGTCAGCCTGCAGTACTGCATTCTGACCACTGTGCCACCATGGCTCAAGCCCTTTTGTTTTCACCTAGTTCAGTCCAAGCCTGTTAAGATGGAACCTGAGAAACATGGCTAATAATTACCCATCCAGGTTGTCCCACCTGCCAGTAGGAAAAGAAGAAGGATGAACCCTATTATTTAGTGTGGTAGGAAAGGGTTTGGAGGCTGAGTGTAAAGCCAGGAGAATGGAAACATTTTTGGAGAAGAAGACCTTATAATGGTCTATGGGAATGACCTTGGGGGACGGAGGAAGAATCTTAATCTAGACAACTGTCACTCAAATGGTATTTCCACTCACAGAAGGAAAAAAGGACATCAGATGTCTCAGCAGGGACCATCTGTAGTTTTCTGGAAAGTAAAGAGAAGGTCTTTCAGACTTTCAAGATTCTGTTAAAGTAACCGTACAATAAGGATAGTGTCAGTACTCAGGGTTGTGCTTGTTGTCTGGTCTACCTCAAAGGGTCAACAGATCCTCTAATACTCCCTTCGCAAATATTGCATGCCTCTTCTGTAGATGCCAGGAAATGGAGCCATCCATAAACAATCAAACATCTCTGTTTGCAAAGGCTCAGTCAAACAGAGAGCCAGTTTGGTCCAGTGATGAAGGCACCAGGCTAG
This sequence comes from Pseudonaja textilis, assembly GCF_900518735.1. The sequence goes on along the minus strand of NW_020769375.1, from coordinate 845,277 downwards.
AAAATGGGAGACTGTGAGTTCAAGTCCTGCCTTAGCTGTGAAACTCTGTTGGGAAAGTCTGACTTGGAGGCCAAAGATGTGAAAGTCTGACTTGGGGGCCAATCACCAGGAGACAATGAGTTCTAGTCCTGCCTTAACCATGAAAGTCAGCTGGGTGACTTTGGGCCAGTTTACCTCCCTTTCCCTCTCTCTCTTTCCCTTTCCCTCTCTCTCTTTCCCTTTCCCTCTCTCTCTCCCTCCCTCCCTCCCTCCCTCTCTCTCTCTCTCTCTCTCTCCCCACACCCCATCACACAGAATAGTTGTAGGGGGAAAACAAATGGAAGGATGAAGTCGTGTTGGATCCTCTCTGCCTTCTTGAGTTACTTGTAAAAAAAAAATACTAAAGGACGTGGGTATAAATTAAATAAATAAACAAACTGGAATTCTGAGGGCCGTTCCTGCTCACGCATTAGATTGCTTTTTTTTTTAAAAAAAGGGGGGCCATTTCTTGTTTCTTCAAACAGAGCGGAGGGGAAAGTGAAGCATTGCCGAATTAAGCAAGAAGGCCGTCTCTTTGTCTTGGGAACCTCTGCTTATTTTGAGAGTTTAGTGGAGCTGGTGAACTACTATGAGAAGCACCCCCTGTATAGGAAGATGAGGCTGCGATATCCGGTCACCGAGGAACTTCTGGAGCGTTACAGCATGGTAGGTCTCTCTTTTTAAGGAGGGTGCTAAAAGCCACTTACGGAAGCCTTGTTGTTGTTGTGAGTCGTGAAGTTGTGTCTGACACATCACAACCCCATGGACAATGTTCCTCCAGGGCTTCCTGTCCTCTACCATCTTCTGGAGTTCATTAAAGCTCACGCCGACCGCTTCAGTGATTCCATCCAACCACCTCATTCTCTGCCGTCCCCTTCTTCTTCTTTTGCTCTCAATCTTTCCCAGAATCAGGCTCTTCTCCAGCGAGTCCTTCTTCCTTCTTTTGAGCTTCATCTTCAGGATCTGGCCTTCTAAAGAGCAGTCAGGGTTGATCTCCTCTAGGACTGATCAGTTTGATGGCCTTGCAATCCAAGGCACTCGCAGGAGTCTTCTCCGGCACCAGAGTTCAAAGGCCTCCATTCTTCTCAGCCTTCCTTATGGTTATGGAAGCCTCGTATGGGTCATACCGTAACTTTCAAGAACTGTTGGACAAGTAGCAATGGAAGGAAACCAATCAAGGAGACAGCCAACCTAGAACTAAGGAAAAGTGGAGATTTTAATCCAGCCAACCTCAGACTCTGATTAAGAGACTCAACCATCTTATACCCCAACCGCATAAAAATAAAGCAAAATCTTTTTCTGGCTGCATGAGAAAATAAATGTGTGATAATGGTTGAATGATTCTACCTTGGGCTGTTGACATTCTCTTGTGTTGCATACCACTGTGGCTGCCATCAAACAACACAATCGGGACCCACAATCCCATTATGGCTTAGCTTAAGGAGGCAACTTACACAACACGGCTCATAAAGTCAGGTACTTTTTTTGAGACTAAAGAAGAAAAGAGACCTAGATCATAAACACAGTGAAATCATCAGTCATTATGAAAGCTTCCCTTTTCTAGCTATCTCATATATCGAAAAAGATCCCCGAAAATTTTACTAAAGTAACGCTGGACTTTTGGGGGTCAGGAGGAAATCTCAGAAGTTGGGAGAAAGGGAAAATCCAGTAGATTTTCTGGCATTCAGTTGCTGTATGTTAACCTAGGCAAGATGCCATGCTGAAGACTCAAGACTTTGATGGTAATAAGATGTATTCTGATTTTTCAATTTAGGAGAAAGATCCTAACTCTTTATATGAAGTCAAGATGTATGTGGAGCCCACCGAAATAACGCCTTCTGTGGTGAGTGATATTCTTCTTGATCTTAACAAAAAGAATGGGGAGTTAATAATGCTTCATCTATCATTTTTCCATTCAAATGTCAAAAATCTGAAATGTTTTTTCCCATTGCTTCTTTCTCAAAGCCCCAGAGAACGGTTAAAGCCTTGTATGACTATCAAGCTAAGAGAGATGATGAACTGACATTTTGTCGGGGAGCCTTAATTCATAACGTCTCCAAAGAAAGTGGTGGCTGGTAAGATTTAGATTATTTTTTTTTTTGTACTTTTATTGAATGTCTGTGGAAAGGTGCTTTTTGAAAAGGCAACTGGACGTTGTTTTTCCTGGAAGATGTTTCACTTCTCATCCAAGAAGCTCCTTCGGTTCTTCAGGCAACTGAAGAAGCCTCTTGGATGAGAAGTTGTTGTCTTCAAGGAAAAATAAAGACAGTCCAGTTGCCTCTTGAAAAAAGCCCTTTCAGGACCTACTTTTGTTGAAGCTGTTATATACATTACCAGCAATGTGAGAAAAGCTGGCATCATACAGAATGCCTAGGAAATCTATGGAATGCATGACATTTTTAGGTGAAGTATGAAATACGTTACTTTAATATATTATATAGTTTCTCTAGGCCTTGTGTATGCTACCTCGGCATTATGCACAATGACAAGAAGTGCAGTATTTAGGCAGAGTATGAAAAGAGAGTAATGAAAAGGGTTAGGATTAAGGTTAGTCCATCTCTAACCTTTTATTGAAAAGACATATATGAAAATGAAAGAAGAAATGCAAAATAATGTACAGGACTTCCTTACTTGGAAAAGAAAACAAGACGAGTATTGTCCTACTTATTTGCAACCGGGAAGTTTAGAGTTGCATTTTAGCGAAAGTATTTTCTATTTTGCCTTTTGGCATTGCATAGAATACCTAGGAAAATATACGAAATATGAAGCAATTCATACTTTGACATCCCATTTTTGACATTCTGTAGATTTCCAAGGCATTCTACTGGAATATTGCTATCATTTGATTGATAATTTGTGTGTTGTCACTTTTATTATTCAAATCCCAACCCTTCTCCTTGTTACTTAGGTGGAAAGGTGATTATGGATATAAGGTCCAACATTATTTTCCATCCAATTATGTTGAGGACATGTCATCTGACAGCATGGAAGAACTTGAGAATCAGGTAGGGAAAGTTTTTGTTATGATCTACATGTTAAAGTGTATTCTTGAAATTCCTCAAATCTATTAAAAGGATTTATCAGCAACCGGATCTGGATTCTACCTGTAAAATTACTGCCACAACTATGCTCCACATATGAACAAAATAAGACATCAGTCTATGTTTTTCTTAATGCTTTTCTATGTAAAAGTAATCCTTCTGTATCTTTTTATGTTTGGACACCTTTTCTGTTTATTAAATGTTAATATTGACATATAAACTTTGCATGCCAAAAGCAGGGAATAACATCCATTCACAGAAGTGGAGAAGCAATAAATACTTTTGCTATTTAAAAACCTGCAAAATCTTAACACCAATCGATATTTGAGTAACTAGAAAGTTATAGCTATAGCACGTTGATTATACAACTATATAATATAATCAGAATCACTAGAACTGAATAATTACAGATTGGTGGGTAAGGTCGGCAGTAAATAGATTTTTTTCTTTGTTCTGCTTTGCTAATGTTATCCAGTAATAGAAAAACTGCATATATTAAGAATTGTTTTTATATTGATTTGTATGCTATTAATAATAAATGTATAGTAGGAAAATCAGAGACTATTGACAAGTATAACATATAATTTTTTATTTTTTAATTTGTGCTTTTTAATTTTTAATTTTCTGTTAAGATTAGAGGTCATGAAAAATATTGTAAAAACCTTACAGCTGACAAATTAACAGATGTCCATCTAAAATATGTGCTCCCTTTACTATTAAACTGTCTGGTTACAGCTGACAAATTAACAGATGTCCATCTAAAATATGTGCTCCCTTTACTATTAAACTGTCTGGTTACAGCTGACAAATTAACAGATGTCTATCTAAAATATGTGCTCCCTTTACTATTAAACTGTCTGGTTAACAAAAAAAAATTGTTACTAAATTTTCTCCAAAGCTTTAAGCTAAAATCATTGATAGCAATTTCCCATTAAATAAATTTCATGGTGACAATTTATTATTGCAAAATGTGGCTTTTGGAATTTTAGTGGATGCACGGGAATCAGGTGTGTTTATTGTACTCCTATTTCTGAAGGTGAATTTTTTTTAACAAAAAACCTATGTAGTAAAATACAAATCTTTTCTTTCCAGATCTTTGAGGACAATCCTTTAGGATCACTATGTCGGGGTATTCTGGATCTCAATTTATATACAGTGGGTATGTAGATGCTGGGCTCCAATTTTTTTGCTTCTTAAATTAGAATTAATATAGGTGCCATGGAGGGAAAAAAATTGTAGTTCTAACAGAAAACTTAGGATTCTCCTCCTCCTCCTCCTCTTCCTCCTCCTCCTCCTCCTCCTCCTCCTCCTCCTCCTCCTCCTCCTTCATAAGGGCAATAGCATTGATTATTTTCTAACTAGCTTATGAAAGAGACTTCCAACCTAGAACCAAAGAGAAATTTCCAGTCAGTGGAATTACCTCCAGAAGTTGTGGATGTTTCATCACTGGAGGTTTTTAAAAAGAGATTGGACTGCCATTTGTCTGGAATATTTTTTATTTTTTTATTTATTTTATTTTGTCAAGCGATTATTAGATAACAGGTGTAAGTATAAACATGGTTATGAATACATGAAATGGATACAAATAAGAAAAAAAAAGAAACAATAGGACAGGGATGGTAGGCACGTTGGTGCGCTTATGCACGCCCCCTACAGACCTCTTAGGAAAGGGGTGAGGTCAACAGTTGACAGTCTAAAGGTTAAAGTTTTGGGGGTTTGGGGAAGAAACCACAGGGTCAGGTAGAGTATTCCAGACATTGACCATTCTGTTGCTGAAGTCATATTTCCTGCAATCAAGTTTGGTGTGGTTTACCTTGAGTTTGTATCTATTGTGTGCTCTTGTATTGTTGTGGTTGAAGCTGAAGTATTCATTGACAGGTAGGATATTGCAATATATAATTTTATGTACTGTACTTAGATCAAACCGAAGGCGGCGTAGTTCTAGGTTGTCTAGGTCTAAAATTTCAAGTCCGGTGGCATAAGGTATTCTGCAACGAGTAGAGGAGTGGAGAACTCTTCCTGTGAAATATTTCTGGACTTTCTCAATTGTATTAATATCAGATATGTAACACGGGTTCCAGACTGATGAGCTGTATTCGAGTATTGGTCTAGCAAATGTTTTGTATGCTCTAATTAGTAGAGTGATATTACCGGAGAAAAAGCTACACAGGATTAGGTTTACAACTCTTAATGCCTTTTTGGCTATGAAGTTACAGTGGGCTGTAGCACTTAGGTCATTTGAGATGACTACTCCAAGGTCCTTGACAAAGTTTGGGTCATCAACAAGGTCTTGATTATTCAGCTTGTATTTTATTTTCTAATTTTTTTGTCAATATGTAAGACAGAGCATTTATTTGTTGATAAATTTTATTTGTTTATATAGGGCTGCCTGCTTGAATAGAGGGTAGGACTAGAAGACCTTGAAAATCCCTTCCAACTCTGTTATTCTGTATTCTCTATATTCCCCATCTGAATAGATCTTTGATCTGTTTACCTCAGTAGCTTTTCCTTACTGCATTTGCTGTTCCAGAGAGTGAAGGACGTTTCTAACCTAATAAATGCATTCCCCATGAAGAATCTTTTGAAGGCATGATAGACAAGATACAGTTCATGGCCTAATCAAGGCCTCCTGTGGAATCCAGTGGCCTTGTAGAACGTTTCGCTAGAGGAATGTGGAGTAAATTCCTGTTTTCTCATTTCCAACAGTGAAAATGCCTCAAGGGAACCATGGGAAGAGTTTCGTCTTTGTCCTGGAGCCCAAGAATCTTGAAGATCCTCCTGTTGAGTTCGCCACCGATAAAGTAGAAGAATGGTTTGAGTGGTTCCAGAGCATCAGAGAAATCACCTGGAGAACCGTTGAAGAGGTAGGCGCCCAGGCCCCCTCTCTAAGCGCTGCTCAGCCATTCAGTTCGGCCTTGAAGCTTCGTTAGTTTATGTTGGTTTTTAATTTGTACGTTTAAATAAAATATATTGCTCAAATGTTTGATCTTTCAGCAGGGGTTGAAAAGATCAGTTTTCCAACCAGTTACGCCAGTAACCAAAGGGCTGAGTAGAGATTCGCCTTTGCAGACTTTTTTCCTTAGAAGTAACCCTCGGCTTACGACCAGAATTTCTGTGGCTAAGCAAGACGGGCATTAAGTAACTCACGTCCCATTTTACAACCTTTTTTTTGGCCACGGTTGACAAGTGAATTACCGCTGATTAAATGAACCAGTCATTAAAACAAATCTGGCTCCCCTCATTGACTTTTCTTGTTGGAAGCCAGCTGGGAAGTCATAAAAGACGATCAAATGACCCTGGGATCATGCAGCCATCATAAAGACATTCCGGTTGCCAAGTGTCTGGATTTTGATCACATGACCTTGGGGACGCTGCAATGGTTTTAAGTGTGAGGACCGGCTGTAAGGCACTTTCTTCAGTGCCAGTGTAAGTTTGAATAGCAATGGCAATAGCACTTAGACTTATATACTGCTTCACATTGCTCAGTGGTTTATAGAGTCAGCCTATTGCTCCCAACAATCAGGGTCTTTATTTTACCCACCTCAGAAGGATGGAAGGCTGAGTCAACCTTGAGCTGGTCAGGATCAAACTCCTGGCAGTGGGCAGAGTTAGCTGCAATGCTGCATTGCAACCACTGTACATCATTCATGGATAGATGGATGGATGGATGGGCAATAGCAATAGCATTTAACCTTATATACAGCTTCAGAGTGCTTTATATCCCCAAGTGGTTTATAAAGTCAGCCTATTGCCCCAAAAATCTGGGTCATTTTACGCACTTCGGAAGGATGGATAGGCTGAGTCAACCTTGAGCTCATGAGAATCGAACTGCCAAACTGCTGGCAGCCAGCAGTCAGCAGAAGTAGCCTGCAATACTGCATTCTAACCACTGCACCACCACGGCTCTGAATGTCATTAAACAAATTCTTTATAAATTGACGACTACCTGTATATGGTTCAGCATCACACAATTGTTCCTTAAATTACTCTATTCTTCCAAATTAGCTTTTACCTCCAATTGTCATTCACATCACACAAGGGCAGTGTGGCATTTCTGACTAGGTTATCTGGAAATCAAATAGTATGAACACTTTTATGTTTTGAGATATTGACAGGGAGTTGTTCTTTTTTTTTTTAAAGAAGGTAAAACAGTTGAGTGAGATTTCATAGTTGGAGGTAGTAGCTAAAATATTTGGAGATCTTCTTCTGACTGGATTTCTGTAGAAACCAGCCTAAAGTTGACCTCCATTGAGTGATTTTGTGAGGTTTCCTTTCCTGTTGGGTAACTGCCACAATCTAATATATATCCTCTGAACTTTGCTTGTTTTATTATGTTTTAAAACAGAAAACTTTAAAAGGATACTTGGAAAAGAAGCAGTTAATTGCCATGGAGTTATCTGATTTGGTGATCTATTGCATACCAATGAGCAAAACCAAAGACAATCTCGGTAAACCATTTTTAACCCAACGGTTGGCTTGCTAAACCCAAAACAATATTTGTTGTGTTTAGGGAAGAGAGGTGTATCAGGCTGTTTGATATTTGCATATTTTCCAATATTTCAAACCTGGAAGATCTGCAACATAAGGGCTTTGTAAAGATTCTTCTAACTATAATGTCTAAATATTGAAGATACAATTTCTCTCTATTTGAAGTGAAATACAGATGGAAATTGCCGCATAAGCCATTGGAAGTAATCTAACTGTCTCTTTTCCTCCTCCATGTATGATGTGATCTACTTTGCAAACTTCTGCCACCAGCTTATTAATTTTACAATTTATTTTAATTTAACCGAAGTTAGAAAACTTATCTAATTCACGTTCCTTCTCTTATTTTCCTCACAACAATCCAGCTGTGAAGGGCTGGTCCAAAGTCACCCACCTGGTTTTCATGCCTAAGGTGAAACTCAAACTCCCAATCTCCTATTGATTGGCTCAAAGTCACCCACCTGGCTTTCATGTCTAAAATGGGACTAGAACTTACAGTCTTCTGATGATTGGCCCAAAGTCACCCACCTAGCTTTCATGGCTAAACTAGCACTACCACTTTTTGTACCCTGATGCTTTGACCATTAGGACAAACTGACTCTCTTATCGCAACTCTGCAGTAAGCTATGTAACTATATATTTTATGAAACAGCTTCTTCCTGCACCTTCTTTTTGTAGATAATCCCGATTTCAAAGAAATCCGCTCTTTCGTGGAAACCAAAGCAGAAAGCATTGTCAAGCAGAAACCGTTTGACCTCCTGAAGTACAATCAGAAGGGACTGACTCGAATTTATCCCAAAGGGCAGAGAGTGGATTCCTCAAATTATGATCCTTTTCGCTTCTGGTTTTGTGGGGTGCAGATGGTGGCTCTTAATTTCCAGACACCAGGTAAAACAAAAAGGCAAAGTTCTCATTCACTTTACCACCTTTTCTTTATAAGTAAGCAACTATTGGTTGATGTATCTTACTTAATATGAAATGACTGAAATGATCCCACTAAATATAAATATAGATAGA
>NW_020769375.1:817941-836706 GCF_900518735.1 Pseudonaja textilis | reverse complement strand
GATAGATAGATAGATAGATAGATAGATAGATAGATAGATAGATAGATAGATAGATAGCACCCCTCTGCTTGGACAGGAAACCCTATACCATTTCAGACAATTGGTTATCCAATCTCTTCTTTAAAACTTCCAGTGTTGGAGCATTTACAACTTCTGGTGGCAAGTTCCACTAGTGAACTATTCTGTCAGGATGTTTCTCCATAGTTCTAGGTTGCTTCTCTCCTTGATTAGTTTCCACCCATTGCTTCTTGTCCTGCCCTCAGATGCTTTGGAGAATAGCTTGACTCCCTCTTCTTTGGGGCAGCCCCTGAGATATTGGGACAGTGCTATCATGTCACCCCAAGTCCTTCTTTTCATCAGACTAGACATACCCAATTCCAGCAACCATTCTTTATATGTTTTAACTTATTTAACGACCACTTCATTTAGAGATTGAAGCTCCAGTCCTCCCTGTTGTCGTACGTTGAGGACTAGCTGCCTATTATAGTTCTTTCATTTCCACTGAGAAGGACGATGGCTGCATCTTCTCAGGAAGTACCCCATAGTTCGATTGTTCCACATTGCTTGTTTTCGTCCTAGGTTGGTTTACAAAAGCTCCAGTCCCCTTATTATTTAGGAGATTTTGCTTTTTCACCAGTCCTTTGGTTAAACCAGGTAACCATCCTGCTAATGTCCTTTCCTCCCCCACCCCCAATTCTAAATATTCAGATAAATACATGCAAATGAATCAAGCGCTGTTCTCCCTCAACGGTGGGACTGGCTTCGTGCTGCAGCCGGAAAGCATGAGAAACGAGGCCTACGACCCGGTGCCGAACGAATGCAAGAAGAAGCTGCAAATGATTTTGACCGTGAGGGTAAATGTTTTTCCCCCACCATGAATGGCAGACAAGGAACATGGTGTGTGTGTGTGTCCGTAAGAGGTTTTCCTTTTGAGTTAATAACTTGGCAGCCTTGTTAGATGGGAGCTTCTACAAATACTGCTGAAGGACTGGAGCCCTTTCATCGGCTGAGAGAAGAGCCTTTGTGGGATTTTATGCCCGAGGTAGCAACAAATATTAGTCTTAACATGTGGGTGCGACAAATTATGAAACTGTACTCATTGAGCCTCTGTCATCAAAGCATCACTTTCCAGGGATCTGCTCAAATGTCAGCCCTCAAGCCACCTTTCTAGTTAGATATTTGCTAATCGAAAGTTGGCTTTTTGTAAAATCATCCCTATCTGATTCTGCTATTGTTCTGAATAATTATACAATGAATAATGTCTTGAATAATTATTACCTTTTAGAAGAGAATATTCGAAGCTCGGGGTTGAACTGTGGAGATCCCTGGTGCTCTCTGAGCTTGGCGGTTTTCTTGCAGACGCTTCATTACCGAACTAGGTAACATCATCAGGGCTAGAAGGGAGTAGTGGGGTTTGCTCTCATTTTATATTTCAGCGGCTTTCCCTGTCACTGTTGGTGGGGTTGTTGCCTTCCTTGTCTAGCACTGATTTTGTTACCTAGTTTAGTAAGGAAACGTTTACAAGAAAACTACCAAGCTCAGAGAGCACCAAGGACCCCAGTCGTCATCCTCCTCCTCACTCCTCTCTTCTATCACTGATGATGTTACCTAGTTTGGTAATGAAACATCTGCAAGGAAACTACCAAGCTCAGAGAGCACCAAGGACCCCACAGTTATTACCCTGCCTGCTATAGGGTAGTAGCAGTAACCAGTATTATTCAAATGTATACTCAGTATGGTTAATACAGTTAAAATCGTTACAAAAATCTGCTTTGACAAACAGCCCAGAGTTGAATGCTTAGCTAAACAGGAATGATGGATGTGACTGAATCTTTGCTCTTGAACTAGTTGTGCCTTATGTAATCAGAGGAAGAAGCTGTTATTAAATTATGATCTGGTTTGAGTAGCAGCTTCTGGATACTTGCACCAGTAATTCAGTTTTACTTAGAATAATTTGAATGTTGTACACTGTCTTGAAACAGGTCATTGCTGCTCGACATCTTCCGAAGTGTGGAAGAAGCATTGCGTGCCCATTTGTAGAAGTGGAGATCTGTGGGGCTGAATATGACAACAATAAGTTCAAGACAACGGTTGTGAGTAAGTACTTAGTCGCTGCTCTTTAAAAATTGGGTTGATCTTTTAATTGGGAGAGGACTTACATGGTGTAAATTCTAATTCTGCTGGCTGCCTGCAGTTTGGCAGTTCGAACCTCGCCAGGCTCAAGGTTGACTCAGCCTTCCATCCTTCCGAGGTGGGTAAAATGAGGACCCAGATTGTTGGGGGCAAAGAGGCTGACTCTGTAAGCCGCTTAGAGAGGGCTGTGAAGCCGTGTGAAGCGGTATACAAGTCTAAGTGCCGTTGCTATTGCCTTCCTTCCTTATACCCTTCCACCCACCCACCCATCCATCCATCAGGTATAGCAGGGCTGACTCTGCCCACTGCCAACAGTTTGATCCTGACCAACTCAAGGCTGACTCAGCCTTCCATCCTCCCGAGGTTGATAAAATGAGGACCCAGATTGTGGGGGCAAAGAGGCTGACTCAGTAAACCACTCAGAGAGGGCTGTAAGCCATTGTGAAGTGGTTTTTAAGTCTACACAATAGGCTACACAAGCCTATTGTCAACTCATAAAATATTTCTATGGTCTTTTTAGAGTTGCAACAGGAAGGGAGGGGGGAGCAATGCAGCAGCTTACAAAAGTGCATTCCATAAATAGTTTTCAAAGACAGTAACTAGGTGACAGAAGTTTGTACCATGAAAAATTCTAACTGGAGAGCATAATTAATGACTCTTGGCTATGGATGTGTCCCATTGGAGAATATGAATTACGATACACCCAGGGGGTGGGGGGAAAACCAGGGTCAAGGGTGACAGTGAGTTATGTGTCTCAGAGTCGGCTACACCCAGGCAGTGCTGGACATTTTAACTCCCAATAAATCTTTTTGAAGTTTTGGAAGTTTGGCTCGAGACTCATTATTTAAATGGGGGGGTAACTGCCGGAATCTTGACACCTATGCTATAATAAATTGGGGAACCTATAAGGTGCCACAAAACCACTCATCGTTTTTATAAAAATAAGAGGCACTTAAGACTCTCGAAGTCTTACAATACATGGCTGAACCTCAGCGCTCGATTTGGTATTCAGGCTTTCAACCCAGTGTGTGGACTCGAGGATATAACAAAGCATTCGTTTTGTTACAGATGACAATGGCCTTAACCCAGTTTGGACACTTCAGGAGCAAGTGAAATTTGAAATTTATGACCCCAACATAGCATTTCTACGCTTCGTTGTCTACGAAGAGGACATGTTCAGTGACCCCAACTTTTTGGCACATGCGACTTTTCCAATCAAAGGAGTCAAATCAGGTAGATATCAAATATAACCACATCCAAACATGGAATTCTGCATACAGGTAGTCCTTGACTTACGTCCTTTCGTTTAGTGACCATTTGAGGTTACAACGGCACTTCAAAAAAGTGACTTATGACCATTTTTTGCACCATTGCAGCATCCCCATGGCCATATGATCAAAATTCAGATTGCTTGGCAACCGGCTCATATTTATGACGGTTACAGTGTCCATCTGATCCCCTTTTGAGGCCTTTTGACAAGTTAATAGGGAAGCCAGATTCAGCCATGGTTACTAACTTCACTGTGGCGAAAAGAGTCGTAAAGTGGGGCAAAACTCAATTAATAAATAACAGATAATCTCCTTGTTCAGTTTTCATCCAATATTCCTTGTCTGGCCTTCGGGGGCTTTGGAAAATAGCTTGACACCTTCCTCTCTGCGGCAGCCCAGAGACTGTCTCACTTAGCAACAGACATTTTGGGCTCAGTTTGTGGCCGGATGTTGAAGACTACCTGTATTATATTGCTCTTCAGATTTCCATAACATGTTTGACTGATGCAGAGAGAATTGCTCTCTTAGCTCAGGTGTTTGGACTGAAAGTGACAGTAGAATTACATCTCAATTTTTGAGATGTAATCTTTACATCTGTAATCTTCAAGTTTTACTGGTGATATCTCAGACACTTTCTCAACGCTTCTCTCATCTGTGGAGTCAGCACTCTCATAACATTTTACTATTTCCTTTTCAGGATTAATCAGGATGTGAGTCTTTAAAATATGAACTTGATTGTTCTTGCTTGAGAGGTGTTAATAAAGCCAAGTTTTGTTATTGCGTTGGCCAGCTAATTGAGAATTTTTGAGGCGGGGGCTATACTACATCTAGGGTGATGTGGTGGCTCAGTGGCTAAAGACGCTGAGCTTGTTGATCAGAAAGGTTGGCAGTTCAGCGGTTCGAATCCCTAGCGCCGTGTAACGGAATGAGCTTCAGTTACTTTGTTCCAGCGGCTTCTGCCAACCTAGCAGTTCGAAAGCATGTAAAAATGCAAGTAGAAAAATAGGGACCCCTTTGGTGGGAAGGGAACAGCATTCCATGTGCCTTTGGTGTTTAATCATGCTGGCCACATGACCACGGAGACGTCTTCAGAAAGCGCTGCCTCTACAGCTTTGTAACGGAGATGAGCACTGCCTCCTAGAGCCAGAAACGACTAGCATGTAGGTGCAAGGGGAACCTTTACCTTTATCTTATACCACATCTAGGGGCCTAGAATCTAAAACATACAAAGAACAACTGCAGGACCTGGGTACGTCTACTTTACAGCAAAGATGATTAAGGGACTGGAGGCTTTAAAACATATGAAGAAGGGTTGAGGAACTAGGGATGTCTAGTTTAGTGAAAGGAAGTACTAAGGGGTGTCATGATAGCAATCTTCCAGTATTTGAGGGGCTGCCACAAGGAAGAAGGGTCCAATTTGTTTACCAAAGCACCCAAAGGTAGGACAAGAAACAATGGATGGAAACTAATCAAAGTGAGAAGCAACCTAGAACAAAGGAGAAATTTCCTAACCTAACAATTAACCAGTGGAACAAATTGCCTTCGGAAATTGTGGGTGTCCCATCACTGGAGGTTTCTAAGAAGAGATGGGACAGCCATCTATCAGTAATAATATAGGTCTCCTACGAAAGCAGGGGGTTGGGCTAGATGATCACCAAGGTCCTTTCCAACTCTGTTACTGTTACATCTGAACTTTCCTTCTGCTAAAAAATAAACTTGTCTGGATAGCTTCTATTCTTCTTTTGCTTTTGACCTGTTGCAGAAGTGCAGAGATCTCTTGTGGCTGCTTGTGGTTTTTTCCAGCTCTGGGGCGTGGGATTGTCTTGCGATCCTTCACGATACCTTCTCTTTCCTGCCGCTTCCTAGTAAACTCTATCCTTTTGAGATAAGAACAGGTGAGCCTCAGTCTGTCCCCTTCAGGTGTGCAAGTCCGAAGCTGCCTCTAAGTGGCAATTGAAACGCTTTTGATCTTTCCCCTTTAGGTTATCGGTCAGTCCCCCTCAAAAACGGATACAGCGAAGACATAGACCTGGCTTCTCTTCTGATATATTGTGAAATGCAGCAGATCTTGGTAAGTGGACGTCGAATTCCATCTTTCACCAGATGGCAAAAATCCAAGGGAAATAACATTTTGGTGAAGCATTGGTGCGTTTGCCACCTTGAATTATTTAGAAAAATAAGAAAGGTGGGTTATAAATAAATGAAATAAATAATAAACACTTGGCTGGCAGGAACCAAAACATTATATTGTAAGCTGCCCAGACTATTAGTGATGACTCTTAACAGCTCAGGGGTGCAGTTTTCTCCTCTTAATAAATTCCTGTGGGACTGGTTGAATGCAGTGAGCACCTCCAGACCGCGAAGAAACTTTAATCCCCACGTAATCAAAATGGATTACAAGAACAAAGAGAAAACATGAGGGAAGGCTATTCGAGGGAAAATGCTGTGGTTTTTTTTCCTTAAGCGAAACATTTTGGAACCATTTTAGCTCAACCTTTTTCAGAACTGAGTTTATCTACATGTCATTCCGTTGGGTTTGGCTTCTTTCCTGAAGAATTGGTGTAGGCCAGCTCTGCTGAGGTTGTTTCCTCTCTTCCATATCCCGTATTTCCAAGTTTGAAGCAGGGTGTAGATTAGGTCAAAGTTTCCCCAGCTTCGTTGGAGTGCTGGAATGAAGAATTTGCAAGAGTTGAAGATGTTCTTCACTCCTTCTTGTAAAAGCAGCATTTACTACATCTACCTTCTGTGCTGTCTAGTTCTGGGATTTCTCATTTTATTTATTGAAGAACATTGCAGCTTAAAACAGTTTAAACCAGTGTTTCCCAGCTTTGACTACTTTTAGAAGTAGGACTTCAACTCCCAGAGTTCCCCAACCAGCAAAGCTATAAACATGTATAAAGAACTATACGTGTTTCATGTTTGATTTGATTTAAAATAAAAAATTTCCTGCCTTTCCAGGAGTGGCTCAATCTGGCCAATGTCTGGTATAACTTAATGGCAAAAATTTAGACGACTTAAATTTGTCCTCTGATACATCCAATCTTGATGTTTGTTCTTGATCAGTGGTGTTCTAATGTTGCCTAAGATCCCTTTCCCTTTTCTTCTTTTTCTCCTCTAAAGGAAAGCGAGGAAGATCTATATTCCTCCTTTCGGCAGCTGCGTCAACGGCAAGCGGAGCTGAACAATCAGTTGTACGACACGCGGCGAAACATCCGAAGTCCCAGTCGGGACGCTTTGCTGAGAGAGTTCAGTGCAAACGAGGGGCAGCTGCAGGTCTATCAGGAAACCTGCAACAGGAGGTATGTGCCACGCCCAAGGAACCAAGAACAACATCAGAAGTTACTTCACAGTAGTTTATTGTTGCTCGCCTGGAGACAGAATCTTGCCAGACTAAAGCCCAAATCTCCATAACCATTGGATATACCTTGTGAAAGGTTAAGGAGTCCTCCCTGGTTCTCTTCCTGCAGACCAGGGATTCAGGCTGACTTGAAAAGACCCTTCTTCCTGCAACCCTGTTTCACTATTTCCAGAAAGCCAGAAAACACTGTGCTTTATTTACATCTTTCTATTCTACCGCACTCCATATTGAGATGCTTATTAAAGAGAGGAGTAAGCATTTAAATAAAAAGATGATAAAACCAGTCAGGCAACTGGATGGGATTCAGTCCAGGTCATAGTTGATGAACGACTCAAGCAGTGTGGTTTCTCCCACCAGCATTAGTCAGATGGTCCTGTGAGCTTGTTTTGGTTGTCTGGTACAATAAGCTTGTTATATTGCTGCTGTTATTATTTGCTTTTTTAAAAAAAAAGACTGCGTATACCAGCCTGAGTTGTATGTCAAGTAGCTGGTTATATAAAATGAATGCATACATAGAATAGCTTGGAACTTCCAAAGTATACAGTGCCGTCTGCAAGTTTACCTCCTACCAATTTATTATCCCCTTTCTACTTATTTTGAATTATTTGCATTTAAGTAGTTTTAAGAGTTCGCCATGCTAGTCATGTTGCTTTTCTGATTTCTTTTCCCCTCTGCTTTCTTTCAGATTGAAAGAGAAACGAGTTAGCAACAGCAAATTCTACTCCTAGAAATCTGAGTTTCCTTTGATGGGTTCTATCTAAAACCAACCAGGTAAGAACTCCTACCTTGCCCAGAAAACATATCTTAGAAGTTATGTGTCTTGGAAGATATCAAAAAGCAATTTTCTAACAGATTTTTCCACTTGCAGTGAGAAGTGGTTCTAGCTTTATTATGTTCAACAAAACACGTATATATAGTGTAAAGGTAAAGGTTCCCCTCGCACATACGTGCTAGTCGTTTCCGGGGCTCTAGGGGGCGGTGCTCATCTCCGTTACAAAGCCGAAGAGCCAGCGCTGTCCGAAGACGTCTCCGTGGTCATGTGGCTGGCAGGACTAAACGCCTTCGAAGGCACACTGAGCGCTGTTCCCTTCCCACCAAAATGGCCCCTATTTTTTTTACTTGCATTTTTACCTGTTTTCGAACTGCTAGGTTGGCAGAAGCTGGGACAAGTAATGGGAGCTCACTCCGTTATGCGGTGCTAGGGATTTGAACCGTCAAACTGCCGACCTTCCTGATCGACAAGCTCAGCATCTTAGCCACTGAGCCACTGCATCCCCATATACAGTGGGTAGATAAAACCTCCAGTGATGGAGCACCCACAATTTCTGAAGACTAACTGTTCCACTGTTTAATTGTCCTCACTGTTAGGAAGTTTCTCCTTAGTTCAGGTTGCTTCTCTTCTTGGTTAGTTTCCATCCGTTGTTTCTTGTCCTGCCTTCAGGAGCTTTGGAAAATAATGTGACCCCCTCTTCTTGGTGGTAGGCCCTCAAATACTGGAACACTGCTATCATGTCGCCCCTAATTCTTTTCTTTAGACCAGCCAGACCCAAAATTTGCAGCGGTTCTTCCTATGGTTGACTCTCCAGGCCTTTGATCATCTCAGTTGCTCTTCTCTGAACTCTTTCCCAAAGATTAAATGGTGTCCTTTGTTTCTAGTATTCAGATAGTCCACAACATACAAATATTCATTTGGCGGCTGTTCGGAATCACAGTGGCATTGAAAAAAAAGTAACTTATAATACCAGTCCTCATACTTTGAACCATTGCAGCATCTCCACAATCATGGGTTCAAAATTTGGGCGCTTGTCAAACCGGTGTTTATTTATGACAGTTGCATTGTCCCAGGGTCACATGATTACCATTTGCAACCTTCCCAGCTGGCTTCTGAAAGGCAAAGTCAATGGGGAAGTTGGATTTGCTTAACGAACACGACTCACTTAACAGCAACAGACATCTTGCTTAACAAGCAAGGCAGAAAAGGTCATAAAATTGACTATGTCCCAGCTACCACCTTGCTTAGCAGTGTGTCATGCCCTTGTTGGAATCGGATTCCGAGGGACAGGTAGCTGACAGGGAGTGGGAGTGTGGCTCCGGTGGAAGTGGAGGAAACTGAGGAAGGGCACAATCCAGCTGGTCATTCAGAGGAAGACCCAGGTCCACCCTCACTTCACCCTAGGGCACGCAGGGAGGAACGGATAAGGGAGCAACAGATAAGGGAGCAACGTCGTTTACGGGGGCAGGAAAGGGCCCTGATCCCCTTCATTAACTGCAGCTCGGAAAACAGGATAAAGAGGGTGTTTGCGCACAGCTCCTTGCTGAAAGCAAAGCATGAATTATTTTGGTTTGTTAAGTCTTATCTGAGTTCTGCCGTCCTCCCAACTGTGTGTCTCGCTATCTTTTCAAGTCGGCAATGCCTTACCCTGCCCTGTCTCAATTGCTGCGTGGTTTGTGTTGGTTTTTATTTATAATTTATATGTACTTTGAGTTTGGACGGAATTTATTCCCTTTAAAAACTGTTCTTGGGAGAGTTTTTTCTCCAGCTGATGATAACTGGACATTGGAGGCCAAGTTGTAGGTATTAAAGGTACTTTATCTATTTTTGTGACTTTGTTGCTTTTGTGCCATGCCCCGGGTCATCACACAGTGGAACTTCTGCTCTCAATTGTGGGCATAAGTCTAGGACAGGGGTGTCAAACTCAAGGCCCGTGGGCCAGATACAGCTTGCAGGGTGCTTAAATCTGGTCCTGGGGCCGCCCTGGAAACAGCGAAGGACCGGCTTCCTGAGACCGTAATTAAGTACACGCTTATTTTAAAAAACTCTTGTTTTATTTCAATGCTGGGAATTATTTTCATTCCCAGCTGGTAATGAATCTCAAACAGTCCCTTGAGATAAGCACCCACCTTTCTTTCCTGTGAAGTGCTGCGAATAACAGAAATGTCAAATGAATTAGAAAAAAACCCAACTAAAATACAAAGAGCTTCAAGAATGAATCTGAATTGAACGAACGACTTTGCTTCCTGCAAAGGTTTCATCATCTTGGCCTGTCCTTTATCCCTTATGGGAGGGGCAATCACCTCCAAACCTTACTCTCGAATCGCCCCTTTTGTCTCAGCTGCTCGCCTTCTAGCAGCTCTGTGCACACGTGCACAGGGAACAGGCTCCCCTGGGTCCTCTGCCTCGCTGCTAGCAGACTCCAAAGGCTCCGAAGGCAGCACCCCACTCCCAGATGGTCCTGGCCCCATCTCTGCATTGGATGCAGGACCCTCCTCCGAGTCCTCTCCAGACTCCCCTTTCTTCCCCACTGTCCGATTCTGCTTCCCGCACTGTACAGGCTGCCGGCAAACCACAACACTGACGAGTGACATCAAGCTAGCCACGCCCACCCCAGCCACTCCCATCCCAGGTCCGAAGGTCAAACACAACCCTGATGCGGCCCTCAATGAAACAGAGTTTGACGCCTCTGGTCTAGGACGGCCCGTATCGGCTCCAACGTCAAACTTTCCCCAAACCTAAGAAATAACACAGCTTTATCCTTTTCTTGTTGCCTTTACTAGGTGAAACTGTATTTGCTTGCCTGACGTTTTCTGGAACAGAAGAAATCCACAAAGTGCCTCGACCGGATTAAAAAAGATTTTTTGAAATGACATCCTAAGGAGCAAAAAGAGGTTAAACCACCTGCTGGATTATGGACCCTGCCTGATTATTCCTGTGCAAGATCTAGAAAAAAAAGTCAGAAAAGAAGAAAAAAAACAACTTTTTGTGTGTGCATGTTTTTTGTTTTTGTAAAAGTTGTAAAATCTGTTTCTGAGTCACGAGGCCAGAACGTTATTTATTTTTACATGTATGCGTACGTCAAAAGGAATGAGTGTATGTATAAGGGCTGAATGGCACTAAATTTACAGAGATTTGTACAATTTTAGGGTATTAAAAGAAACTATAAACGTATATATATTTTGTCTGGATGACTGTGTAAAGTGGCTATTTTTGTGGCAAGTTTGAAGGCCTTGGCACATATTAAAATGATTATCCCATTTTATTACTGAATGCCCTTTTTCTTCCCATTTCAACTTTGAACGGAGTCACATTAAACACAGGTAATCCTCGGTTAGAGACCATCCATAGTTATGACGGACTTCCCCAGTGCTACTTTTGACCTGGTTCGAAGAGTTCCAATATCCACCTCCCACACACATACACACAGAGTCACGTGATTGCATTTTGGGTACTTGACAACTGGCTCACATTTATGGCTGTTTGCAGTGCCCTTCTACTGGTTGTATGATCATAATTTTTGGCTGTTTTCGATTTGTTGCAGAAAAACACCCATTGAAGAAAATAGATTGGGCACAGTCAGATGGCTTAACAACTGTCACGATTTAGGACTGTGGTGCCATATTCAATTTTGGTTGTAAGTCAAGGACTACCTATACATCCCTGTGATGTAACAATATGTAAAATATTTCTGTACATCACAGAGATATAGATAGATGATAGATAGATAGATAGATAGATAGATAGATAGATAGATAGATAGATAGATAGATAGATAGTTGATGAGAGATGATAAATATATAGATGATATCGTTGATGATAGATATAGATAGATGATATAGTTGATACAGAAGATGGAGATAGATGATACAGATAGATGATAGAAAGATATAGATTGATAGATTATAGATTATATAGTTGATAGAAGATAGATGATGATGGATATATATAGTTGATGATGGATGATACATAAACAGATGATAGCTAGATGATAGATAGAGATGATAGTTGATAGAGAAGCTAGACAGATGATAAAGACATGATAGAGATGATAGCTGATAAAAGATAGATGACAGAGATAGATGATAGTTGATAGAGAAGCTAGACATGACAGAAAGACAGATGATATAGTTGATAGAGAGACATGATAGATAATAGAGATGATAGATATGAGATAGATAGATAGATGATAGATAGATGTAGGTAGCTAGACGACAGACAGACCTGAACATCACTTGCTATATATACATCAAGACCATAAACAGTCTTGAAGAGACTGTATAGTTAATGACTGCATTGGACAACTGTTAATATAATCTCTTAGTAATAAAACCAACCAGAAAGATTGAATAGTTTATCAGCTATCCTAAACTTTGTGGTCTAAATATATTTTTGAATATAGTGCTCATGTCTTCTATCCAAAGGACAAGGATAATGGAAGTTACACAACAATTTAGTGATGGCACGAGCCTTTGAGAAAGGCAAACTTGGCTACAATCATCTCCACTGTGAGTGGCATCCCAGTTTGTCCTACAGCTTTTATCAAATGGGCTGTAGATTCTTCTAGAGTAGCAGTCAAACTAGTTAGGAAAGAGGTCAAGATCAATGATACGGCAGAAATACTTACCTTAATCACGATAAGCAGTTCCAAGTCACTTCAGGTCATCCAATACAGATTCAAAAGTACGCAACATTTTATTGGAAAAAGAGAGATACAGACCTGTACAATAAGTACAAATGAATGGAAGTGGAAAGTAATTTTTAAAAGCTGCATTTTTCGAGTATAAAATGTAATTTCTTTAATGTCTACACTCTTCAAACTGTAGCGAGCATATGGTGTACTTAACAAGTTTTGATATATTTGCTTGCAGTTTGGAAGAGAACGAAGATAGCAGTAAACCTTTAAAAAAAAAAACCCTTAAGAAAACCCCTGACAGTTGCAAATTTAGCTGCCAGCAGGCTCTTAGTGCAGCAACACAACCTTAACAAATTACTCTAGGTGATATTTTTATTGCCACTGATTCTAATCAATAAATAGAAAAAAATAATAAATAGGTCATACAGGGTCTATTTCAATCTGAGACCCCTAGTTTTGTATGTAACACTGCAAAAAACCGTAGTATTATAATTGAAAACCGGTGAAGTATAAATTCTTATCCAGCACTGAAATTGTGGCTGTGGTGAGTTTACAAAAACTATACACATAACACATTTTAAAAACAATGCAGGGATCTTTTCATGTAGAAAATACTGAGCAAAAAAAACAACAACCAATAACAACCATAGCAGTTCTATAAAAGTCCCCGTTAAATCCTAATGGAGAAATTGGTTTGTTCTAAATCCTGTTATCTAATAACCAAATTCAGTCATCTAGCAAGCTACACAACATTAAAAAAAATTGTACTTGTTTTTTTGAAAAAAAAAATAGTATGAAAACCTTCTGCATTGAAACTGCATACAAATCTGTCAGAATAGGAAAAAAACAGAAGCAAACTAGCATCCTAGCGTTGTGTTTAAACACGTGTCCCTGGCAGATACGTGGCAAATGGAAGAATTCACTGGAATTTGCATTCACATCTGTAGTGTATTGGGGCACATGTGTGAAACCGAGGAACAGAAAGTAAGAGAAGTCAAAAGTCTTCCCAATCTGGCTGGAATGTCCTTTCTCATGAAGCAGGTAAAATAGTAACTAGAGGGAATCTTTTTGGATCAGGAATAAATAGTAATGACTTCCCGGCCACCTCCTCGCACCAGCAATACACGCTCCAAACCTTCAGTTAACACTTCAAGAAATTCCATATCTGGATCAGAGTGTTAAGGAGAAGAAAATATCAACGTAATATGGTTAATGGAATTGTTCTGGTCTAGGCTTCCCCCAAAAGCACTAAGCAGGCTCTTGTGTCCCGGAAAAACCCCTTTTATTAAACAAAGGTGCTATGCTGGCTGGAGAATTCTAGAAGTTGAAGTCCACAAGTTTTAAAGTTGCCAAGTTTGGGGACCCCTGGTCTACGTTATAAATCACTTTTTTCAGTGCCATTGTAACTTTGAATGGTCACTCCACACAAGCAAAGTACCAGCAAAGGAGGGGAAAAAACTCCAGAGGAGTTCCAGAGACAGGAAGTCTAGTCCTGCCAAGAACATAATAAGGGTTAACGGAGAGGCAGTTTCTGTAAGCAACACCAGAATGTGTCCTTCCTGCCTTCCTTACAGGATTAGACCAGTAATTTCTTCTAACAATCGGTTCTCCGAACTGCTTAGAATGTTAACAACCAGTTCTAGCAAATAGGTGCGAACTGGTAAATCTCACCCCTGCTTCCAACTCTGTTAAATCTGTAAAGGTTCTACATTCAGATGGTTCTACACATTTTACGTGGAATGGGTTGCATTGAAAAGGATACAGTTTTCATCACCCTCCATGTTTTTTGGTGGACCAGGCATGTTGAGAAGAACAAGTCGGGCATCGTGGGATCGATTTACGATGACTTCGTTCAGTTTCACAGCAGTGTGCATCCTTCGGACATTTGTCTGGTCACTAGAGGGGTCAAATTTACATAGAAATCAACAAGTTGGAAATATCGTACCCAAGAAATATTGTTGGGATCCAGTTTGGTGTAGCTAAAAAGGTGCCAGGTTAGTAACTAGGAGACTGTGAGTTCTAGTCCTGCCTTAAGCACAAAGCCAACTGGGCAACTTTGCGCTGGTCACTCTCATTCAGCCCTCAGTAAAAGAAGAGATGAGCAAACTACTTTTGAAAATGTTGCTAAGGAAACTTCAGGAAGTTGTCTAGCCATTTACTGCTGAGAATCAAAATTGTTTTGAAGGCACCACACATACAAGGTCACATAAAAACGCACCCTTTATTTAGGAAGGCCTCTCTGCCACACCCAGTCATCATCTTAAGAACAGTTGCGCATTCAAAACAAAATGCAAAAATGGATGGCAGTGATAATTATAATAATGTGTTCTGTCTGTATTTACATATGAAACCGGATCTGGGAATAGTTCTTTCCATTTCACATAAGGAAAAAAAAATCGGCTCCAATACGTACATCCATCTTAATTAAGGGGGATGTGCGTATATATGTTCAGAGACTGGATGCTTCATGTGAACCAACGTTAAACTTGGCCACTGACAAAAACACTGAAAGTTTGGAGGTGACATTAATACTGCAGATTATAGAGATGAAGAAAAGTAAAGGAGCAGGAATGATTCATAATAATCTATTCCAGAGATGGGGTACAGTCTTCATTTCTTGGTTGCATGGAGTAAATTAAGAATGGCTGCCTATATGACATCCTTCAGATTCTCAATTTCGGGCTCTTTGGAAAGTCAAAAGAAGGGAAAGGAAGGGAGGAGAGGGAAGACAGGAGGAGGAAGAGGAGAGAAGAAGACAATTTTAAGACTATCCAAAATTTAGAGAAGGTCTCCCTCTGTCTTACACAGTGGGAGCAATTACTAAAAAGTACGACAAAGCTGCTATCCTTAGAAGCATCCCAAAGCCTTAAGAATAAACATATCCTAATTAGCAAAGGCTCTTAGTTAGTAGGCACAGTGCCATCTGAAACGGCAACCTCAAAGCTGGGTCTACTCCACTTTCAAGCTGACATTCAGAATTGCCCCATGTAACCAGATTCTTGGTTCAGAATATGCCTTGTCAGGGCAGAGAACATATGTCTCAAGGACCTGTTTGGATCAGGGAAAGAGCCACTGCTGGTTTTTCTGGGAACATGTGGGTCACGTTTCAATACATACAGGTTATACTCCTCATAAGCTAGAATTTTGGAAACAGGAGGAAAAGTGTAGAACGCAAGGTCGAAGCAACAAAACAAATTCCCAGCCAATCTTGGAATTAAAGAACGTTGACGTTCCAAGTCCACGTGCTGAAGATCAGGTCAACAACTTATACCTCCTTTCTGACCCAAGGCTCATGGATCAATTCAAGATGAAGGAAAAAGGCACATCCCAACAAGTTTAAAAGATTTCAACACTTCCTGATTTGTGGGTACCTTTCAGTCTTCTGTTTGCAAAGCAAAGCATGTACGGTAGACCAAACTTGGTTTGTAGCTCTTTTGCTACCAGGAACTTTAAGGCTTGTCTAAGGAGGGAGAGAGCCTCCACTTACAGTTTTCTTCCTCATCAAAAAGTTTTCTGTTTCTATTTATCAAAAGGATGGTGGGGTTTAATTAGACAATGCCGCATCTTTTTGGATGTTTTGGGAACTCTCTACCAAATTTAATCAACAGGGAATGCATTACTCCTTAATTAAGGACTTCTGTTCTTGGCAGAATAATGGTGATTTCTTCCAGCTGGACCTTTTCATCCAGGACAAAATAACAGTAATGTTTTTAGATAATATCAAGCAAAAAATAATGATAATAATAAAAGCATCAGGATGAACACAGAGCCAACTCAAACGAGATTTTCTGCAACACTACTGACCCAAAGGATTTGGGGTCAAAGTAAAAACAGCACAGTTTTCATTCCAGCACAGATCTCGGATGCTTACGGTTTAAGACTGATAAGTTCCCTGAAGTTCTCCACCACAATATTTCCGATCTGATTCTCAAGGTCATGTTTAGCTTTTGTCCAAGTCATCTGGATCTTTTCTGGGATTGCTTCCCCTTCATCTTCCTCGTCAGAGTAAAGGCTCTCTAATCTTACGATTGAATGTCTGTCTTTCACCAGCTGAGCCTGGAAGAACAAATGGAGGGGAATAGTTATTCTCCAAAGAACAGTGTCCCGCTATTCCAATGGGAAATATTGTTGAATAGAATAGAATAGAATTCTTTTTTTGGCCAAGTGTGATTGGAATTAGTCTTGGTGCATGTGTTCTCAGTGTACATAAAAGAAAAGATACATTCGTCAAGAATCATAAGGTACATCACTTAATAATAGTCATAGGGTACAATAAGCAATCAAATCATACTAGGAAACAGTCAATAAAATCGTTACGATACAAGCAATGTTAAATCATACAGTCATAAGTGGGAGGAGATGGGTGAAAGATGGGAGGATTAATAGTAATAGTAATAACACAGACTTTGTAAAGAGTTGGACAGTATTGAGGGAATTATTTGTTCAGCAGAGTGATGGTGTTTGGGAAAAAACTGTCCTTGTGTAGTTGTTCTGGTATGCAGTACTCTATAGCGTCATTTTGAGGGTAGGAGTTGAAACAATTTATGTCCAAGATGTGAGGGGTTTGTAGATATTTTCACAGCCCTCTTTTTGACTTGTGCAGTATACAGGTCCTTAATGGAAGGCAGGTTGGTAGCAATTGTTTTTTCTGCAGTCCTAATTACTCTCCGAAGTCTGTATCTATCTAGTTGGGTTGCAGAACCAAACCAGGCAGTTATAGAGGTGCAGATGACAGGCATTGTTGGGTTGTCTGCTTGGAGAATCACTGGTGGGACACAGATTGGAAGTATATTGGGATCAGCAAAATATCACGATTGATTGGTAGTGTAACCAGGTCAGAGAGACAGAATGTTATTTCAGCCAATAAAAATACGATCATTAAAATGAAAAAGAATTAATAGCAATCATTTGGGGGTGAAGTTTGCAAATATTGTAGCAAAATTTTTGCTACTTTTAGAGAAAGATATTTAGCTTGATTATTTAAATAAAAGTTTTGAGATTGTCCTGGAATTTTAAATAAAAGAAAGGAATCAACCGAAGATGAATGTCTCTATAGAACTTGCAATACAGAAGAACTTGGGCTGTGTCCCAAAGGTGCTTTTTCAAGAGGCAGTTGGACTTTCTGGTTTTTCTTTGAACACATTTTGCTTCTCATCCAAGAAGCTTCTTCTTTGGCACAAATGCAGGGAGAAAATAAGACACTCTTCGCTTTAGTATTTCGTAACACAAAAGCTTATTGTTTATTCCTTCCTCCGCAAGGAGTCTGAGATAATAGCTAAGCAAACAAAACAAAGTTGGATCTAACCCGATTTTCCTGGGACTCGATATTTATAATGATTTCCCCTCATTACCCTTCATTACCCCCGATTATCCGTATTACCCATGATTACTGTTTTTAATGATAATTATTCGTATGAACTCAATCACATGGATCGTGGCTAATGCATAGAGTTTCACCTCACAGCATTTTACATAGACAGCACATATAATTATGATACAGAGTTTATTCTGATGAAGAGGAATGCCATCCTTCAGGTCGCTGTGGCTTCGATACAAACGCGTGTGTTGCGTAGTCGCGACACTTCTTCAGCTCTCAACGTCTTGGATGAGAAGTGAAACGTCTTCAAAGAAAAACAAGGAAGTCCAGCTGCCTCTTGAAAAAGAGGAGTCTCCACAGACATTTTAACGTGGGATGTGGTTTCTGTGGTACCTTTATCACAAGGTCAGAATTGGGTTTCATATGGGGTTTTGCAACCAGATCAGAGTGGCCTATTGTTATATTCAATTTTATAGAGGGATTAACAACATCTCAGAGTGCATCCTTTTGACATCTCCATGGCTTGTCCTGGCTGCCTTTAGAAAATCTTACAGCCTGTTCATTTGGCCATCCTTGCTTCAAACATAATCCCACCTGTAAACCCAATTGATGGTCACCCCGCCATCATTTTGCAATGGCGATTAGAAGACACACCTCTCAGTCTTGCAAAAAAGAGCCCAGGAGTTTTGGCTTAAGATTTGGAAATGGTTAGAGGAAGTGACAGGCACAAAAATAAATAATAAACCAGAGATCTTTTTATTGGGAATCGTGTCAGCATAGTATAGTAAAGATGATATATATTTAATAATTTATGTTATTACAGCAGCAAGAATGGTGTTTGCCCAGAAATGGAAGGCTAGAGAAATACCTAGCGAAGATGAGGTGATAGATAAGATTTTGATCTGCACTGAAATGGATAATCTTGGAAATGAAAGATAAAAATGAATCTGATTACTATATAATATGGAATAAACTCTATTGTTGGAGGGAACAGAAAGGGAGTTCGCAAAATGAATGATTCAACTGATATGCAATTGAAACGGTTTAAAATATATAAAGACCTAATGTATATAAATGTATATTGGATCTTGTATGAGGTGGAAGGACAAAAATGTATGCCAATGAAGTCCATCATGTTTAATCTTTTTAAATACTGTAATCAATAAAATATGAAGAAGAAAAAGAAGAGGAAGAAGAAGGAGAGGAAGAAGAAGGAGAGGAAGAAGAAGGAGAGGAAGAAGAAGAAGAAGAAGAAGAAGAAGAAGAAGAAGAAGAAGAAGA
>NW_020769375.1:793983-817931 GCF_900518735.1 Pseudonaja textilis | reverse complement strand
GAAGAAGAAGAAGAAGAAGAAGAAGAAGAAGAAGAAGAAGAAGAAGACATACCTCCCTCTCTCTTTCTGTTTTGGTCAGCCGCATCTGCCTCAGCATTTGAGATCTCTGTTCCATCATCAAGGTCCTCTCATAAGTGTAGGCCGAGATGTCACTGTTTTGCTAAAGGAAGGAAAAAAAACATGTTGGAATCAGGCTCACCATCCCTAGACCAGCCCCTGAAGAACAGGAGAAATCCATTACCATTTCCACCACTTCTACTTCAGCCTCGATTCGGAGGTGGTAAAGGAAGACCACCAGGTCCTTCTTCATTTGGATGCTGTTGTCGTCCATTTGGGCCACGGTGAAAATTCGCATTTTGCACTTTCGCCAAACCTGCAGAGGGAAAAAAACTTTATCTTCTCAGAAATGTTCAGTCCACTCTGCAGAGTCCAGTGAAGTTGGTAAAAGCACGCTTTTATACAAGGGTTGTTTGACAGGTTCATGCAACTGTGCAAATCTATGCAGGCCCATAAACGGCACGAGAGATGGTTGTGGCCTAGTGGTTAAGGCACCAGGCTAGAAAGCGAGAGACTGTGAGTTCAAGTCCCATCTTAGCCATGAAAGCCAGTTGGGTGTCTTAGGGCCAGTCATGCTCCCTCAGCCCAACTCACTTCACTAGGTTGTTGCTGTGGGAAAAATAGGAGGAGGAAGGTGTGTTGGATATGTTATCTACCTTGAGTTATTTATAAAAATAATAAAGGCAGAAAATTTGAATAAACACCTAACTAAATAACTAAAATATACCTCTGGAAAGACAAGTTTCTATACATCCTAAATATATATATATTTGCATGTAAGCAAGAACAAGACTACAAACTGATCAGCTTTTTGTAAACACCAACATTTCCATGCTATCCTTCTTTGTACAGGTACATGCGTCACAAGTCATATATTGTTCCCCATTCCCCACCCATGGGGTACCCACATGAATCATCTGGACTGTGAGTTACATGGAGAAGTAAGTAAGTCTGGTCACTTTATGTGGGATGGAGAAGAAATCACCGACGTCTCTAATTATAATAAAAACGAGTTTCTTTTTTGGGAACTGTAGCCCAAGAAATACATACAAGTAGTTACAGGATCTCCTGCCTGACCAGGGGGGCTGGACTAGAAGAGACCTCTAAATTCCCCCCCAACTCTGTTATTCAGTATTCTATAGTCCTCAACTTATGACCACAATGGAGCCTGACAATCACAATTACAACCATGATAGTGGTAAAGTGAGCCATCGTATGACTGATCCAACTTTACAATAGTTTTTTGGGGCGACTGTCATCAAGCAAACTCCCATGGGGTCTTTAAGCCAATCAATGTATTCACTATGAGGTGTGTTCGCCAAAAACCAAAAGTAAATGCAAATTTTTCAGAAGCAGAGGCTGATTTTTGCCCCCCAAAATGTTGTAAACAGAGGTCACGTGAGGCTGTAAATTAGCTGCAAATGTGGGCCAGCTGCCAAATGCCCAAAATAGGGTCACATGACTTTGGGGGAGGAGAGGGAAGAGCCTGAAGAACTGGGGAACAGGTTGCATCTTTGAGAAAGGTCTGTTGTAACTTTAAACGGTTCCTAAGCCATTTAAGAACCATTTAAAGCAGTGGCTCAGTGGCTAAGACGCTGGGCTTGTTGATCAGAAAGGTTGGCAAGATGGCGGTTCGAATCCCTAGCGCCCCATAGCAGAATGAGCTCCCGTTACTTGTCCCAACTTCTGCCAACCGAGCAGTTCCAAAGCATGTAAAAATGCAAGTAGAAAAATAGGGACTACTTTGGTGGGAAGGGAACAGCGTTCCATGCGCCTAGAAAGGTGTTTAGTCCTGCCGGCCACATGACCACGGAGACGTCTTCAGAAAGCGCTGGCTCTTCGGCTTTGTAACAGAGATGGGCACCGCCCGCTAGAGCCGGAAACAACTAGCACATATGTGCAAGGGGAACCTTTACCTTTTAAGCCACTCAAGTCAGTTGACTTCCTATATTCCTATATTCATCATCATACATTTTATGGAGATTTTTTTTTTAAATTATGCATTGACACTGCCTGATTGTTGTTGCCTGATTAAATGTTGCCCTTTTTTTAAAAAAAGGTGAATTAACAGCCTGGGAAAGTTGTGAATTTTCTCAACTGTATCAGCCAACATAACTCAATAGATGCTACTAAAGGTTCACCTAGTTCAACCAAGGCAGGCCTAGTAAACTCCGAGTAGTTCTTGGCATTCTTACTTTATGCTGTTTGAGGAGAAATGGAAGCAGCATCAACATGCCTCCATCGTGCACGATCCACCACACGTCGATGTTCCCTTCATTGTAACGCTCATGATTGCTGGGATAGAAGGACACATTTTTCGGCACAAGCAAGGCAAGGTGAGCTGCAGTTGTGCAGCGGACGGTGTCTGAAATTAAAAAAAGCAAAGACATGGTTGCTGAGGCTCAAATCTGGTTGGCTACAGAACTGGATTTTAATTTTATCTCAAACTAGATAACCCACTATTCATTGTTTCAGACATATTTCCTTATATGTACAGCGAAACAGAATCACCATGAAGGGATAGGCAAAAATACAGTGGAATGAAGAGAGACTTCTGACTTCCTGCTGGCTTCCCATTGTTCCCTGTGGGAAGCTAGTAGGGAACATTGGAAATGATTGTCATTAATCATGATAGTACAGTAACACTGAAGCAGCCACAACTTTGCCAAATTTCAATGCCATGGGAGGCATGCTCCTAGATTTTGGACACATTCTATAAGGTGGCTCTTGTGAGATACGTTGATTTAAAAATTGTTGCCCCATGATGCGCCATTTTATCCCACCGAAGATTATAATCAGATACAAGAGTGTTAATGGTATATATAGTAGATATGATCCCTGATTGGTTGAGAATACTGGAAGAAGGACAGAACTGGAAGGAAATGATCACCACCAAATCTCTGTTGAGTGACAAGTAGGCTGCACAAAGTTAAGAGGTAGGTAAAAGGACTGAAGAATTTTGGTGCAATGCTTCCAAACCAACAGAACAAAAAATAGTATAATTGGTAAACTTAACTAATATTTTAAAGACACAAAAATAATGTTGCATGAATTTCAAATTGGCAATGCTATTAATCAGGAAGTGTATAATTCTAGCACAGAATAAATATTTGGCACCTTGGCTCTACCAGGAAAATCCAAGCAAACTCCTTGACTGGAACCCCAAAGAAACTCTGATCTATCATTGCAGTCAATCCATGTTGACAAATCTGAGTTACTCAAAATAATATCCTAACTTAATAAACAGTAATTTCCACACTTCTTAAAAATAAAATTGTAAAACTTCACATAAACTAATAATAATTGACATAGACTGACACTGAGAACAGCCCCTTGTTGGATTTTAGCTATTGTATCCCAAGATCATTCTGTGCCCCCTTGTTCCTTGAACTATTAGTTTTAGTTCCTAAAACTATTAAGAAATGATGAAGTAAGAAAGGATACATAAGATTTAGGAAGAATTCCACACACAGAAACTCTTTCTACAGGCAGACGGAAATTTTTTAATAAGATTAAAGTCCATCCAAATCAGAGTTTTCGACAGAAATCCTTGCAAACTCACAACAGTATTGAAGTCCTTCTTTTGAGAACAGAACAGCCTTATTTTGAATTTTAAATAATAAATTTTACACGCACTACTGTTCACCACAGGAAACAGTGCTTGAATCATGCTTGAGAAAGAAAACAAACCAAGAAGAATGCTAACCAACATCCTTTGAACTTACCTATAAAGGTTTTCCAAGCTCTAGAATCTTCACTCTGCCTCCAGCCATAGGGCCACCCCAAAACCACAGTGTTGTGCTTCATGCCACCTAATCCACAGGACTGTATCAAGTGGGAAATGCCATCACGGACTTTATTAGCTACAACAACTTGGCAAAATCCTTTGACCTTCTCAATCTCAATCATATTCTTGATGGTCTGGAAGGCAACCAAGCAGATCCAAAGGTCATCATTATGGGAAGCTGGCCAGAAGACCATTAAAAACACAAAGATCTGTCCCTTTTACAGATGATAAATCAAACTGCATTTTAGAAATACCTCTTGAAAGTCCACATGCCCACTGATGCAGAGAGTTTAAGCCAGTGCATGTTTAAAGAAGATTATTTAGTCACAATAGAATGGGAAGAAATTAAATTGAATGCAGATTACACGAAGACCCCTCATTGAAGTGAACTGTGCTCATGATATTATAATGTAGAACCTAGAATAACAGGGTTGGAAGGGACCTTGGAGGTCTTCTAGTCCAACCCCCTGCTTAGGCAGGAAACTCTATACCATTCCAGACAAATGGCTGTCCAGTCTCTTCTTCAAAACCTCCAGTGATGGACAACTTCTGGAAGTATGCTGTTCCACTGATTAATTGTTCTCACTATCGGGAAATGTCTCTTTAATTCTAGATTGGATCTCTCTTTAATGGTCTTCCACCCATTACTTCTCATCCTGCCCAGAGGTATTTTGGATAATAAGTTGACCCCTCCTCTGTGACAGCTCCTTAAGTACTGGAAGACTGCTATCATGCCACCCCTAGTTCTTCTCTTTGTTAGACTAAACATAACTAGTTCCCTCAATCATTCATTGCATAGTTTAGCCTCCAATCCCCTAATCATCTTTGTTGCTCTTCTCTGCACTCTTTCTAGGGTCTCAACGTCATTTTTTGTCTCATGGTGACCAGAACTGGAAGCAAGTGTGGTAGAAAAATCAATTAATCGAAGCTTGTTCCTCTTTGTCCTCTGAAATTACACCACAAATACTGTACCTGTGGCAGTTCCTAGATGAGCTTAAAATACTCAGCTTAGGGTATTAATAAGTCCGGCTGGAATAGCTTTGACAGCTCATTTCTGACAAAATTAAAACTATATATCCCCCACCATTAATTACTTAACATGTATCCAATCCAAAGTAATGTTTAAAACAAAAATAAACATGTCTTTAACCAATGACATCTTGCTTTCATTGCAGCAACCCAAAATTTAGTTACTGCACACAGAATGGATGGTTTGAAGCGCTGCAAGAGTAGTTCATATAAAATTTATGAGGGTGGTTGGTTGATATGCCACTGATTTTTTCAGGAGACTCCCTGAGCAGCTTTGCTTTGGGGTTGTTGGGTTTTTTGTTTTTGTTTTGGAAGTCTTGTAAACATTTCGGTCCAAGATCCCAGACGATAAAATCCTTCACACCTGGTTTCACCAAGGCTCACCTGTTCAGCTGCCTGAGCCTCTCCATAACTTTCCAGAAAGTTACCCTGTATGGCAGTTCCTACAATAGTCAAGCCTTTCCCAGCTTTTAGTTGTGATGCGAATGTCAAGAGTCTGGGGTATTTCACATGCAAATCCTCATCCAGCTTCAGCAACACCAATAATTGGGGTCTACAGAAGGAAGAAAAAGAAGTGAATTTTAAGAGACAGAGGTCATGCCCTCCAACAATAAACTGGAATCAATTAAGCCACTCTATAGAGGATTGGCCCTTCTGGCTGTTCCCAAGAAACTTTAAGAAATTTCAGTGTTAAATAAGCAAAGAAGATCAAACAAAACACATATACACAGACATGCCAGAATAAACCATGTCAAAAAGTATATTTATGAACTGTACATGAACATAATATGAAGGGCATAAAGTGAGGATTGTAATAATATATCACGGCAGAGGATAATAGAGACAATTTGGATGCATAATATAATAGAAGCAGAGATTAGTGTTAAATAAGGAAAGAAAATCAACAAAATACATATATACAATGATGTAAGAAACAATGTAAGAAACTGCATAATTATATTATTGAACTGTACAAGAATATAGTACGAAGTGCATAAAGTGAGAATTGTAATAGCGTAATACAATAGAAATAAGTAAATAATAGTAGTAAATTGGATATATAACATGATGGAGAGAGTATATTGTATGATAGACTTAATTAGGATGTATAACATGATGAAAAAAGAAAAAGTGACCTCATGTAACCAGTACACAAAGACGTATAATTGGAACAGTTATGCATGTTAAGGAAAAATGTACAATAACACACACACACACACACACACACACACACACACACACAAAGCAAAAAGAAAAGAAAAGAAAAGCAATTTCAGTGTTTTGCCCCAGGCTCATTCTGGCTCATTGCAATTTGTTTCACGCAGAAGGACATAGGAATGGCCTAGAGGTGGAGTTCTCACCTCACAATCAGGAGGCTGTGAGTTCGATCCTAGGTAAAGGGTAATATTTGGAACAGACTCTCCTGCTCGAGCAGGGAGTTGGACTAGATGTCCTCCAAGGTCCCTTCCAACTCTGTTATTCTATGTTCTAAGGTTTGGTCACAGCCAGATCCAATGCAAAGAGGGCACTGATTCCGTTTCTATATTTATGTTCTTAGGACTTCAGGGTCCCTCAAAGTTTAGCAACTGCAAAAAAAATCGGCCTTCAAAGAGAAGTTGACTGTCTAATTTTGAATCACAGAGAAGTGGTGACGAAATCAGAAATGCATTGACTTCCCCATGGGGAGGGGAAAACTTACACAAAATGTACATTAAATTGAAAGAACCCACCTCCAGTTCTTGGTATGGGGAGGACCTTCTTCCAATCTCAGCAAAGCATACCGGGCAGCGCTTAGAGAGAGACCCCGAATCCCATCACCCCATTCCTTCTCCGCCCTAGTAAAAAAAAAGAGTGTCAGAGTTGTTGGAAAAAAGCAGGCAGAGTCTTCCAATATTTGAGGGGCTGCCCCAGGGAGGAAGGGTCTAGATGGAACTAGTTGGGGCTTAGATGCCCAGTTTTACAATTTTATCCCTCCATCTACCTTAAATCAAATTATTTTCATTATAAATTTACTTACCCCTGATACTCAATGTACTTGTAGATCATGCCAGCAATGAGCATGGCCACTAAAGCATAATACCAGGAGGAGATGAACATCAGGGCAAGACAGATACTCATCCCTAAGAAGGAGAGGGCCCTAAGGAAATAAAACTCAAAATGTCAATAGGCTAAAAAACAGGAAATTAACATTGGCTACATGATATAAAGAGAACTTGTGTCAAATATTTTATATGTGACATCTTCCTCCAGCAAGGCTGGCTAAAATGCTTAGAAAATTGTCACCAAAATGTTGGAAATGTAAGCAAGTACCAGGCACATAGTAGCATATGTAGTAGATGTGCAAACATGCAAGGAAATATTGGCGATAGATTGAAAAGTGGTTAGAACAAATAGTGGGACAACATATAGAATTTAAGCCAGCATTATTCTTATTAGGAATTGTAACTGAGGGCGACAGCAAAGAATCAACTTATCTAATATTATACATTCTAACAGCAGCAAGAATGGTATACGCCCAACCATGGAAGAAGGAACACACACCCTTGGAAAGATAGATAATTAAAAAAATATTGGTTTGCACAGAATTAGATAGATTAACTCTAGAATTAAAAAAACAAAGGGGAAAACAGAATACTACAATACATGGAATAGATTCTACCGATGGTTGGAAGCGAGAGGAGGAAGTGGAAACACAAAATAGCTAGGATAAACAGACCCAGAATATGACACCATAGATGAATCAAAATGAATATTGTGGTCAAAATAATTGTAACAAAATTAGTAATGTACAAATAATATGTTGGTTAGTTGTTTCTACAATTTAGTATGTAAGGCAGAGGAATGCCAGGAAGCTTGCACTGTATTCGATATTTATATATGTAAAAAAATTGTGTGTGTGTGTGTGTGTGAATAAGTTCCATACATGCAAGTATTTCTTGAAGAATGACAGCTAGAAGGATGAAAAGATTCCAGGGAATCTGTGTTGATGGCAATGCACGATTGTGCAGTCACTGCAATAGTTTAGTTACGTATTCAGGTTGAAGATATTATCAATATGACACAATAAGGTATGAAACCAGGCCAGAGAGACACAATAGGCCAACAGACATTTTCCAAGCACTTCTGGTTTCACAAATTCTCAAGTGTTTGGGGCTTTTGACTCGTAACATTTCATGATCACGAAGACAATTTTAGAAGCAACTCTTCTCCTAGCTCGTTTACTCAAAAAACTCTTACCAGTGGTAATACTTAAATCTGGGCCGCCAGTTTGGAGTTCTTAAGAGAGTCTGCACTGCGCAGGCCAGGTTGACAAACAGGTAACACATTAGGAAAAACCTAATTTGGGATGGCAAAGAGGAAGAAAGAGGAGAAAGGATCATTGCATGAAAGTTGACAGTTGCCCTTTTCTTCATTCTGAATTTAATTTTAACATTTTTTTGCTTTCTGGGGCATCTTATTGTTGCAACTCCTGCTATCCACTATTTGTAGCCAGGATTTCTGAAGGATATGGTCAGAAATGCCAAGATGGCAATAACAGTGTGATTTTCCATGTGTGATGCACTTAAAAAACACAACGAAGCCTCAACCACATCACTATGGTGCCATCTTGACTTTGTTAACATACCCTGCAGATGTTCCTCACTTGCCATGAAAATGCAGGAAAGGAAAACAATTGAGGAATGAAAAAGTCTTCTAAGTTACTAACTATTAGATTTGTTCGAAGACTGTCACAACAATAATGAGCAATAACTGCTTGAGAAATAATTGCACTAATAGACAAGATTCCTTTTGTTTAACAGTGATGTATCAGAATCAACGCTAGGTGGCAGTTGAAAACTGTCTTCTGCAATAGGGCTGCAAAAGAATAAAAATACAAATCTATTTATTTTGATTGCAACCACATTTTGATTGCAAAACTTTGTGGTACTTTTAAAGTATATCCCAGGAAATATCCAGAAACGTACTGAGAATGTCCCTAGTTGTTTCTTCAATATAACTGATGTTTCTTTGCAATTGGGCAGCCCCTAGACTAGAAATGACTCTTCCAGACAGCCTATGTGCCATAGATATTAAGTAATATTTGTCTTTAATAAAGCAAAATCTAGTAATAAGGTCTGAAATCTCACAAGGCTGCCACATCTCACGAACATCAGAGTTCTGACGTGAGCTGTCAGGAGATTTTGCGTGAGAAGGCCAACATCTAATGAAATGTTGGCCTTCACTCAAGTTCTTAGTCACTTTTAAATTCCAGTTTTTATTTTTTTGAAGCTGAAACAAAAAAGTTTCTCAGTATTTATATCAAGTTTCTTCGGCCTAGATTGCTCCAGATGCATCAGTTCAAGCCCTACAATTCCTACTCCAGAGGAGCAGAAATGATAAAGAATGAACAATCTTCTAGATGTCGTTGGAGATTCTCAATCATCCAAGTCATGCTTTTCCAAAGGCTACTGGACTTCCTTGTTATTCAAGAGGGAAAAAAACAAGAAAGTCCCATTGCCTTTGGAAAAACACCTTTGGGACCAATCTTCTAGAAGTTGGGAACTTACCAATGGCCTGGTACCATATTCTCAACTTTAATTCCCATCATATTCCAAAAACTAAGCTAGGTAAAGGTAAAGGTTCCCCTTGCACATACACGCTAGTCCTTTCCAGCTCTAGGGGGTGGTGCTCATCTCTGTTACAAAGCCAAAGAGTCAGCACTGTCCGAAGACGTGTCCGTGGTCATGTAGCTGGCATGACTAAACGCCGAAGGCACACGGAACGCTGTTACCTTCCCACCAAAGTGGTCCCTATTTTTCTACTTGAATTTTTTACATGCTTTCGTACTGCTAGGTTGGCAGAAGCTGGGACAAGGAACAGGAGCTCACTTACGCAGTGCTAGGGATTCAAACCATTGAACTGCCGACCTTTCTGATCGACAAGCTCAGTGTCTTAGCCACTGACCCACCGCGTCTCAAAATAACCCTAAGCTACATCACCCCATAAAAATATTCTGAGCTTCTCCAAGAGTGAAAGAAAAAAGAGGCTATTTCAACCTCTTCCATCTCCACTCAATTTTGACAAACTTTCAAATTTTTCAACTCAGCTCAAAGGAGAAGACTTTCATGGAATTACAAATCTGGACCATGCATGGTGTGCTTTGTCAGAAGGCCAAAAGACCTTCCCCCCACCCTACATCTAAAAACCAACATTTTGCAAACTTACATAGAAAGAATGGGGGCCACCATATCAAGAGAGGCAATTAGAATACCAAGCTCAGCTATGAGGGCTGTGAGTAGAAGAGCCCAGGTTGGTTCTCCGTTCACCTTTCCATGGCCAAACACCTGTTTTTGTTTTTTAAATAAAAAAAGGGAAGGGGGGAAGGAGAGAGAAACAGAGACTGAAGAACAAACATATTTTGTATGTCATCGTTTCATGATGAGTCATAAGGAACTGGTTGGGTTCATCTTCCGTTTGGGCAAAACAGTTGCTTCCTCCTCACTTCTGAGAGAAACATCTGTGTTCTCTATTCTTCATTTGGTACCCTAGGCATTTGAGAATTAGTTCCATACTCAGGAGTATGACAACTTCCCTTGGCTTCGGTTTCAGAAGGTATTGTCTCACCGTCTTTAGCTCAGCCTCAATGAGAATTTAGTCTAGCAAAGCCACATCAACCCAACATATGGATATGGTGCTGAGCTTTGGACAGAAAATCAATCCAAATTACAGAGCGGCTGCTTCTGATTGCAAGGGTTCAGCATCTGTTTCCATTCACACAATGACTTCCAACATCGAGCTACAATATGTTTCTCTTTCCCAGGGCCAGATTTATAAGCATATCTGGGAATCGGGGCAAGTAGAGGAAAGTAAGTTCTGAACGAAAGCTGTTGTAAGTCAGAAGACCACAAACCCTGGAGATGGATGTCGAAGTGCCTTCAGGTCAGAACTATATTATCTTGCAAAATCTGCCAGGTGATGTCTAGTTGCAAAATTAATTTGAGCTAATTAATTAATTAATTTTAATTAATTAATTTGCAAACGGGCTCCCCTGTTTGCTCTTTGTTCAGCATTTGGGTTATTTTCATGCCAGTTACACGTTTTCCAAAAGCAACGGAAGTGGAAATTCTCAAGATCAAACATTCTAGGGATCTCCTTTTTTTTTTCCCAGGGAGTTTCTACATCATCTAATTCGATGCATCAAATTATTCCAACTTTCGCTCTTAAAAAAAAAAAAAAGGACTAACCCTGAGGAATGGGATAATGTTGTCTTTGGCAATCGCTTGAAGGAGGCGTGGAGCTCCAGTGAGGCTCTGCAAGCCTGCTCCACAGGTAGAGAAGAAGGACCCAATCACTATGACCCATGGCGTGGGCCAGGCCAGGGTGCCCACCACTAAGTTCTTGTTCACGGCATCACCATACCTGTGAGGAGAGAATTCGTTTATTTAAAAAAAGACTTCAAAGTTGTTTGGCATTTCCATCTGATGTTCAATGATCTTTCTAAGGAGAAGTCAACTTGCTCTTCACATCAAGCAGGGGTTTTCAAACTTTTTCAAACCATGAAACATGTTAACATCAAAAATAATCCCAGAAACCTTCAATCATATATACACACACTGCCTACATCTTCCTTCTCCTTCTTTCTTTCTTTCTTTCTTTCTTTCTTTCTTTTCTTTCTTTCTTTCTTTCTTTCTTTCTTTCTTTCTTTCTTTCTTTCTCTTTCTTTCTTTCTTTCCTCTTTTCTTTCTTTCTTTCTCTTTTCTTTCTCTCTCCCTCTCTCTCCCTCCTTCCCTCCCTCCCTTTCTCTCCTTTCCTTTTCCTCCTTTCTTGCCCATCCTTCCACTCTTCTTCTTCCTCCTCCTCCTCCTGGTCATCACCACCGTTACCACCCCTTATTCTCTCCTAGAACCTTTATTCTCTCCTAAAAATCCCTCACAAAAAGGAACAGTAACCAAAGTATGTAAAGGTTAGCATGATCTCATAATATAAAATGCTGAAATTGGGTTGGAGAGATTATAGTGAAGGTCATCACTTAGCCACAGGTTTAAACTTTGGGACAGTTGCTGTCTCTCGGCCCAGCCTACTACACAGAGTTAACGATTTATATTGTATTAAACTCTTAGAGAAAAGGCAGAATATAAATACAAGACGCAAGCAAAAGAACAGCAGAAGAGGTGGTCTTTTTATTAGATCAACTCAAGTTTTGCAAAGTAGCCTCAGCCTTTTAAGTTGCCAAAAAACTATTCTTAGGAACCACATAAATACCATTTTATTCTTAGACCACACAGGGGCAGGATTCACAGCCTTTAAAGCTGGCAACTTGATAGCAATGGTAATGTCTAAAAGCTCCCATTCTCTCCATTTAAGAATGTAAGATAATACCAATGTGGCTTAGCCGCTTTTCCCCACTCCCCATCTGCTTCTACATTATCTGTCAACTATTTCTTGGAAACGTAAAAGTCTACTACTATTTTGCAGAGCTTTGGTTAAATAATAGAAGTGCTGTCCTTGCAAAATGGCTCAAATAGAGACATTCAAGCATATACAAATGCTTCTAATGCAATCATAGAAAGATATTGGAAGGATATGGTCAATTATGCAAATCCATGCTGACTGAGCAATTCTGGGAGTTCCAGGTGAAACACATCTGGATGGTTCCAGATGCAAAATATAAATAATGCATGCAAAATAAGTATGGATTATTTGCATGGATTATCCTGCTATGGGCCATCAACCCAGCCATGGGACTCCCATAGGGCAGTGTTTCTCAACCTTCTCAACTTTAAGATGGGTGGATTTCAACTCCAAGAATTCCCCAGCCAGTCATGCTGTGAGTTCAGTCTCAGATTAATTCAGAAAGAACAATGCAAATTCTTACTCATCTTTAGACAATTCTGGGTGATTTGGGGCCTGCCGGTATCTCTTGACTTCACCTATCGTAATGTGCACAGCACATCCTTTGAGGAAGGACATAATTATTTTTTAAAAGGCTAAATAAATAAAGGGGAGAGGGGAAAGAGACTAGAAAACTGCCTTTAAAAAAAGGGGGGAAAGTGAGGTTTTAGAGTTTTAGCCATTACTGTACATTTTGTACTTTGAAATCATGCTCTGCTAACAGTCCTATGTGCTGAAAGCCACTAACGCTTATTAGGGGAAAAATACATTCCATGCAGTTTGTCAAAAAGAAAAATCAGATATCTATTCTGCAAAGGGAAGCATCAATAGCAATCAGAGAAAAAAAATTGACTCCCTTCCTTGAAAGGAAAATCTGGAATAATTACTTACTTAT
Organism: Pseudonaja textilis; assembly: GCF_900518735.1. The sequence goes on along the minus strand of NW_020769375.1, from coordinate 804,792 downwards.
CTCTAAGAACAACGCCTTCGATGCAAGCTCCAAACAATAATACACAGCTGAAATCTGTGAGGTGCAAATCAAGGTTAAGAAAGCCAGAATTTTGATGCAATTAATACCTACATTTGTAGCAACCAGGCATAAATATTCCTCTTACAGTAATATAACATAAGAATTCCTCTTCTGCTGTCACAAAAATTGTCAGGCTCTGCCAATACAATTTGCAAAGTAAAATAGCAATGATCAGGACAGCACAAAAGTCATCTTGATAATTTCTAAGGGGATGCCATTCTTCTTGTCACACTTTTCTTAACAGCATTTAGTAATGGGTTGAAATTAAATTAAATATATTGGGAGAAATTAAATACACTATAGCACTTAGGGTTAATTACATACATATTCATAACACATAGTAACAAGAATGTCATTTCTTTCCTTCAGCAAATCAACAATATTTAAGTCATTGCATCTGGAGAACATGTAGCTCCTTCAAGTCAATTGTAGCATCTCAAGAATGGACCACAGTTCCACAACTACTTGACGCACAAAAGGCAATGCAATACTTAACATCACACCACTGTTGTATTTGCATAATATTGATAAAAACATGGTGCTTGGTTGGCCTAACGCTGCAGGTGAAATAACGCAGAAAACATTCTCCCTAACACATCTGAGATAGTCACCTAATACCTATTCCATTTTTGTTGCTCTCCATGTCTACCTTCTAAATGCCCCCAAATGTGACTTCAATAGAATGAGATCAGCACAAAAACTTGTTCATATGTTTTGTGCAGAAGGAAGAGATTGAGAAAGTGAAAAGTAAGTGCAATAACCTTGGTGGGTGCTTAAGACTTTTTATATCTTTGAGAGGGGCAAGAAATACCTTGGAGGTACAAGAACAGGTAAATGAAAAGCATACCTATAGCCAGCAGGAATGCCATCCTTTATTTCAAGGGAACCTTCATGCTAGTCTAATCTTCTCTTTCCTTTCCAAGAGTCAGGGCAGATATTATTATTAGTCAGACCCCAAGAATAAAGCTTCTGAACTACTAAAACCATAACATGTACATTCCTATGTTTAAAGGATACAGACAAGAGATGTGGTGACGATAGCAAGAATGGTTCCCACTGGAATAGATCTCTGGGCATCCTTGAGGTCTCCTGATCGGTTGGAGCCGGCCATGATGCCTTCAAAGGAAAACAAAAAAGGCAGATAGTACTGATACTTCCCCAAAAAACCCAAAATACACCAAAATACATCCAGACACATCAGTCGCTGTATATTCTCACCAGTCACAGAGGGGAAGAAGATGCCAACCAGGACAGTGAAGGAAGTTGCTATGTCCGCATACACATACAAGTGGAGGTTGTTCTTATCTCCAGCTACATCAGCAGAAGGAGAGGCTGCTCTTTCCAGGATCTCGTCTTTCTCCAAGTAATTACCCCAGACATTATCTAGGATGGTGGAAACAAGACTCATCAGGAATAAATGAAAAAATGAAAATGAAAAACAGATTGTTAGGTTTACTAGGAACCAAGCAAAGTCTATACATACGGTCTACACTTAGCCAAGGAAGGTGGGTTTTCCTGTCCAGAAATGAGAAAATTCTTTACAAACATAATAGCTAACAACTATGGTTGATTCCATACTTGAAACTATTAAAATTTGACAAATCACAATGGGGGATAAGACAATCAAGATAGCTGTCGTTACAACAAGAAGTTCCTCCCCTTATGTACACATCAGGGATCTGATGAACACATCAGAAAGTTCTTCCCCAAGTCTCTCTCTCTCTCTCTCTCTCTCTCTCTCTCTCTCTCTCTCTCTCTATCTATCTATCTATCTATCTGGGATCTCCAAACATGGCAACTTTAAGACTTGTGGATATCAATTCCCAGAATTCTGGGAGTTGAAGTCCAGAAATCTTAAAGTGGCTCAGTTTGAAGACCCCAATATATGTAGAAGGGATGAGCTTCAACTGTACAATCACAGCCACTATATTTTCTTATTTTTTGAGATTTTGGTATTCTCACATTTCATTGTTATTGTGCAAATCCAGCTAGGTATATCATTTCCACTTCTTCATCTCCTCCTTCCCCCTATCTTCGCTGTATTTGAATCTGAGATTATATAATCTCTTGTACTATACAAGACAGCACACAATGTCTTCATTTTCTTTAAATGTAGATTAAGAACCTCCGTACTGTTTAGACCACAAGTAGACAACTTTGGACTTTCATGCTGTTTTGGACCAACAAGGCCAATGACCTGGGGCTATAAAATTGAAACCCAAAACATCTCAAAAGCATGAGGTGGCCCAGCCCTTAACTGACTTGACAATTATTTAACAAGGTTTCTGATTGGAGATTTTCTTAGCCCTAGAGGGAGATGCCAGATGTGGGATGTGGGATCTTCAGCCCACAAACCACACGGTCCTTGGTGAGGCATGAGGTGGTATTCAGCAGGTTCTGACCAGTTCTGGAGAACCAGTAGCGGAAATTTTGAGTGGTTCAGAGAACCAGCGAATATCACCTCTGACTGGCCCCACCAACCCCGTCTCTCTTCTCTGCCTCCCATTGAGTCCCAGCTGATCAGCTGGATCTTCTTTGGTTGCCCTGCACAGGAGAACGGAGCTGGAAAGCAGGTTAGTGGGGTGGGGAGGGAATGGGGATTTTGCAGTATCCTTTCTCTGCCATGCCCACCAAGCCACGCCCACAGAACCAGTAGTAAAAAAAATCCCACCACTGTCTTGTACATGGAATGGATGATCTGCAAACTCTGATGTGGTCATCAGTGCTCTTACTTCCTCGCCCCCCCAAGTGATGCTATGGGATTTAAGATTACCTTTCAAAATTCCACTTGCAGCTCCCGGGATGCCAACAATCTCGGTCACGTTATTCAAATGAAAATATTCGTCGCAGTGGCCGGAGGTTGTGTTGTAACCCGGGCAAAAGAGGTTGGTGAGATCGGTGGGCACTGTCACATTGTCGACCATCGTTGTTTTGGCACAAATATCAAACTGGTCCCTTGAAAGAGTCCGGTTGCCTAGCATGCACACCCTAGGGAAAAAGGACCACAACATTTTCATCACTTGAAGGTTGGCACATTTCTCTTCAAAGAAAAATATTCTTCCCACTACCCCAACTCTTCTCAAAGAGCTGCCAAAAACGGTTCATTTAAAAAATATGCAAGGATATGTCTTTGTTTCTTATCTTCTCAGACCTCCTTTTGATAAAACACCATGAAGGCAGCAGGAAGAAGACTAAATCCAGCATCTGACTTTCCAAAATAAGTTGCCTGCTTTTCCGAGGGTGAAAAACAGCAACATTTGCTGATACATGAAAAGAAACTTTTCTCTTAGCTAAATTTAGCCCCTTCATCAGTTTTCAGAGGAAGATTCCAAGTTCTAATATTAGTAACGAGGGTTGGGGAAAAAAATTCTTCTACCCTTTCAAGTTGCATTCTTTTCAATTAAAGTTCCAATTTTGGTTTAGGAATTCAACCATTTTTTTTCTATTCCAACCCATCTGAAAGTTACCAGCTTGGAGATACAAATACAAATATATATTAAGACACAGAGGAGGAAATGTAAAGATTAAACAGACCATAAATTCTATTTTGCATTCCTATATCAGTACACAAAACAACACTGAACATTTATATACGTGAGAGTTTAAAACAATCAAAATAAAAAGAAGCAAATGAAAACATTGGACCTTTTCTATGCACTTCCTTTTTTGTGTTAATATCGCTTTACTATACAACACAAGGCGCACATTATCTGCATATTTATTTATACAGTGTATAAATACCACTGTAAATAAATAAATAAACATGCACAAATAATGAAAGATTCCTTCTGAACCTTACTGCTTGTAGGTTTTGCCCTGAGAAACAGATTCTAAGCAGATACCTTAATAATCTGGTAACCTTCCAAGGCTCAGAATCTTTATTGTTTTTACTTCAATACATTTCACAAGGTGAAATAATTCTATATTAATTTAGTGCGAGAAAAACAGTGACACCTCCGTTTTTTAAAAGAAACCACAGGGCCACAAAAGCAAAGCCATCAAATGACCCCCCCCAAAAAAAATTAATATATTTAGTAGGGCGTAGAATTCCATTGACAGGTTCATTGTCAGGAGCTTCTGCCGCTATAGGTAGTCCTTGACTTATGACCACAGTTGACTCCCCAAATTTCCAGTTCTTAAGTGAATGTTGCCCAGTTTAATGACCTTTCTTGTCACAGTTGTTAAGGGAATTGCTACGGTTGTTAAGTTAGTAACATTGTTGTAAAATGAATCTGGGTTCCTCATTGAACTTTGTTTATCAGAAGGTTGAAAAAGGTGATCAAATAACACGGAACACTGCAACTGTCATAAATATGAGCCAGTTGCCAAATGTCTGAATTTTTTCATCATGGGGATGCTGCTACGGTTGTAAATGTGAAAAATAGTCATAAGTCTTTTTTTCCCAGTGCCATTGTAACTTTGAACGATCACTAAATATGAGGACTATTTCATTAACATCCAACTTGCCATGTGCAAGCAATCAGAGCAGCTCTAAGAATGGGTCAAATAGAGTTCTTTATTGTTGATAACTAGTTTACAAGAATTCACCATGAAGTCATCTTCCCTTGGGGAACCCAGATGTTGACCTAAAGGTTTGACCTCAAAGGTTTCCTTCACTGAATGGTTTCCTCCCTCAATGGACTAATAAGCTGGAATATCACGGTCTCCTCTCTTTCATCCCTGGGTTCTGTCAAGCACAAGCAACCTGAACCACTTTTGGATAGTCTCAAACAGAAGCTTCATTGTTGGTCACTTATATTGCAAGAATTTTGCCAGATGGAGAGCATTCCCTGGGGAATAGTCTTCTCTAGATTCCAATTCTTCAGGTATGTGCTACTTTCTGCAGTGCAAGGACTCTAAGCTCGGCCCCCTCTTAACACCTCCCTCCAAGCTAGCTAGAGATTTTACCACACAACTAGCATTTATAATTTGCCTTTCTGAAGTACTTCTACTTACGGGAAAAAAGGTGGACTGAAGATGGATTTAATTGACCCAGCATAGATGGATAAGATGGAAATGATGACACAAGCCAAAAAGAGTGAAGCAAACTTGTTCACATATTTTACACCCACAAAGACCACAAGAGTCATGAAGGTGAGAAATAAGGTCCCATAGACTCGCATGTTATTCAGTGTGGCACTGGAAGTATCATGGGCCCCAGTTGAATGGAAAATGGCAGCCTGGGGAGCAATGTATGTCTGAAAGAGTAAGAACATGACTTTAGTGTTGGCAAAAAAAAAAAAGCAAGCTGTCCAAGACACACATTAGGAAGGCGAGAGGTGCACAACATCCAGAAGTAAAGTCAGACACCACAGCCCCTCCCTTCAATTAGGCCAGCCACCAGATGATTTGTAATTGAAGCTTCTGGAATTTCAACCAAGAGGACTTCTGAACCATGCTGGACCTGGGAAATACAATGCTAGTAATGAGGGTTGGAAAAAAAATTCTTCTACCCTTTCAATTGCATTCTTTTCAATTAAAGTTCCAATTTTGGTTTAGGAATTCAAACATTTTTTTTTCTATACCAACCCACAGCATGTAGGGCCAGATAACGTTTTCGAAGTTTTAAGAAAATAGGTGCTTCAATTAGCAGAAGCAATAATGGAACAATCTCAGTGAATCTCTCTGCATGTTCGTTGGTAAATCTAATGCATTGTCACTTCTCTGGCAATATATTTGTTGATTACTTACTAGTAGGATCTCAATGGCACCAAGGATGTACATGGCACCTGCGAATGTTGTTCCCAAGTAGAAACACAGTCCCACCGCACCGCCAAATTCAGGACCCAGTGATCTTGAAATCATGAAGTAGGAACCACCAGCTATCGCACACACAAAAAAAACAAATAAAAGTGAAATGTTTTTCCTAAGCAAATAAATTCAACAAATGTCCAAGATGAGGATGCTCTGAAAAAGGAAAATCTAAATCAGCCAGTTTGGTCTAGTGAGTAAGGCACCAGGTTAAGACAAGAGACCATGAGTTCAAGTCCACCTTAGCCATGAAAACCAGTTGGTTGACTTTGGGCCAATCACCGGGAGATGTTGAGTTCTAGTCCCACCTCAGGCATGAAAGCCAGCTGGGTGACTTTGAGCCATTAGGAAGTCTCACAGGCCAACCCATCTCACAGGGTTGTTGTTGTGGGAAAAACAGAAGGAGGAAAGTGTGTTAGGTAAGTTTGCCACCTTGAGTTATGTGTTAAAATAATAAAGGTGAGATAGAAATACACATTTTAAAAAATAAAATAAAAAGGACCTTCACAGCTAAGAGAAGCATATTTTTTTTCTGGAAAACTGAATGTCAGGATGTTGACGGGCTACTACAACAGATTGTTGCCCCCAACAATCTTACCAACCTCAGAAAGATGGAAGGCTGAATCAACTCTGAGCTGATGAGGGTCAAACTCCTGGCGGCGGGCAGAGTTAGCCTGCAATACTGCATTCTAACCACATGGGCTCTATTCTGGGGGAAATCTATCTAGGTAGTTGACATCAACTTGATAGCAAGTCAATCAATCAATCAATCAATCATTCATTCATTCAAGTAACTTTTTCCTACTGAACTTCAAAATTACAATCATGCCAAATGAATCACAGTGTACCTGGAACTACACCATTGGTTGCAATTGCGCTCATTGATATAGCCGTCAGCATGGTCTGTGAACGACAATAACAGAGTTTAAACATATACGAACACAAGAATAATCAAAGTTAAATAAACCAGATGTTTGCAATGGGATGTAACCAAATCTTTTGTTTGTCTTTCCAGCCCAAAAGAATGTTATTCTGTAAGTGGTTTGGGATTCTGTACTGTCCATCCAATAGAAGGATAAATCCCTGAAAACTGAACTTCAGAACAAGACCAAACTCTGTATGGATAAAAACACATGAAACACATGTATTTTCAGCACTGCAGGAATTCTAGCTATTTTAGGGGTTAAGATGAGGTTACTTAGTTTGGGTAATGAAACATCTCCAACGAAACAACCAAGCTCAGATACCACCAAAGACCCCATACTTCAAGCCTGAGCTACAAATATTCTCCTTTAATGTTTCCTTCACTTACATCAAATGGGTGGAGGAAAGGGCCCTGTGGAGGAAACTGGGGAAGGGCAAAGTCTGGCTGGGTAGAGCAGGGAAGAGATAGAACAAGGGAGGGAGTTCAGAGGAAGAACCAAGCCCATCCCCTCTTCATCCTAGGGCACACAGGGAGAAACGGAGAAGAGAACAACATGGGTTGCTTGGCTTACGGGGGAGGAGAGGGCCCTGATTCCCTGGGAAGACAGTTTATAAGAAAGGCAGGCTGTGTGCGGCAGGCTGTTGGGAGCAAATGTGACTTTATCTTGTGTTGCCGTGGCTTCTCTGTGTTCCTGGCATCTTCCCAGCTGTGTGAGTTTTGCCATGCCTTCAAGTCTGAAATTCTTGCTCCTGCCCTGCCAAACTAATTAGTTCAGTTTGGCTTGTTTGGACTTTAAGTTACAGTTTGTGTTGACCATGTTTGGACTTAATTTTCTGCAGTCAAAGGCTGTTCTTGGGAGAGTTTTTCTCCAGCCAGAAGATAACTTGGACATTGGGGGCAAAGTTGGAGATAATAAAGGGACACTTATTGATTATCTGACTGTGTTGCCTTTGTGCCATGTCCTGGGTCATCTGGTGGGCTTCCAATTAGGACCTTTGTGGCTCTTTGAGTGTTTAAGCTTGCCACCCCCTGCCCTAGGTCATATACTCACACAACAGCAGCAGATTAAGACAATAAGGAACGACTGGAAGACACCTGCTGTTCCCACTATCCACGTCAACCGAAGGAAGAGGATGACCCCAAAGATATTTTGCATGCATGGCAGGTAGACACCCATCAGGGTCCCCATGCTGGGAGACTGAAAAAGAGAAGAAATCAACTCAACAAAGTAGCATGATGGACTCTGCGGTCCAAGCACCATTCCACCCTCTCTCTTGGCCAGGCAGTCATCTCCCGTGACAAAAATTAATCATCTAAATCCAAAGCTTGTCCTTTTCCTCTAACAGACACCTGTAAGTGCGTGGAGATTTAGCCAAGGGGTGGGTTACAATTCATGGGCTTCATCAGAGGCCTTTTGTCCTTCTAAATCAGCGGTCCCCAACCTTTTGGGCAACAGGGAACGGTTCTACAGGAAGAGGATTTTCCATGGACCGGGGGGGGGGGCGTGGTTTTGCATGCTGCCTGCATCCCATGGATGGGATTTCACTTATTTGCACAGCCCGGTTTCTGGCATGCTGTGGCCCAGTACCGGTCCATGGACCAAGGATTGGGGCCGCTGATTGACTGAGCCTTGCAAAGTTGAATCCTCATGAAAAAAACCTGGAACCCAAAAACCGAAGAAAGCTACATACTTTTGAAACTTTACTTCTCGAGCCTTCAGCATTTTCTGCTTCTTCGTGCTCCTTGGCTCCCTGAGTGAGATTTGTGTAGCTGACCAATTTGCCCAATAAAGAAGACACCTTTGGACGAATATCCAGTTCTTCCTACAAAGGGAAACATGTAAGACTACATTGGTCAAAGGGGGCAGTAGAATTTTGAGCATTTCGCTCCTGGAAAACTTAGACAGCTTCAACCTGTATGCTTCAACTCTTACATGGTGCTCTTTCAAGGGAGGACTTAGTTTAGTTTAGTTTAGTTTATTGTCATTGCAACTCCTACAACAAAATCAAACACCATCTTAAATGTACATCATGACCATGAAAACAACCACAAACAAACATCCTTCACACTCCACACATTGAACCGAAAACCCCCAACACCGCACCAACACTTCACTATACATCAGAATTCAAAAGAGCTACTACCCTGGGATAGAAGCTGTTTTTCAGCCTATTTGTCCTTGCTTTTATTGTCCTGTACTGTCTGCCAGATGGTAATAATTCAAAAAAAGGATTCCCAGGATGAGATGGATCTTTGAGAATGTTTTGAACTTTCTTAAGGCAGCAGGAGCTACAAAGCTCTTCCAAAGAGGGGAGCAGGCAACCAATGATCTTCTGGGCAATGAGGTTCACCCTCTGGAGTGCTGTTCTATCTGCCATGATGCAATTGGCAAACCATCCAGAGATGCAGGAAGTTAAGATACTCTCTATGGTGCAGCGGTAGAAGGTCACCAGCAGTTTTTCATTCTGTTGTTGTTTCCTGAGAAGTCTCAGGTAGTAGAATCACTGCTGGGCCCTTTTGACCAGGGCTGCAATGTGAGCCCCCCAGGTCAGGTCCTCTTTTAGGGTAACACCCAGAAACTTAAAACTGGCCACTCGCTCCACTTGGTCTCCATTGATAAGCAAGGGCTGGATATCTGATCTGTTCCTTCTATAATCCACTATAAGCTCCTTGGTCTTATTGGTGTTGAGGACACCAATTTAAAGAGCAGGGGTCCCTAAACTTGGCAACTTTAAGATCTGTGGACTTCAACTCCCAGAATTATCCAGCTAGCCTAGAATTCTGGGACTTGAAGTCCACAAGCCTTAAAGTTGCCAAATTTGGAGACCTCTCCCTTAAAGCAACCTATCCCCATTGCACAAGTTCAACATCCTTTCTTGGCAATTTCCGGCAATACAAAAGCAAAAGATGAGGAGGCTTGACCTCTCAGAGGAAGAGGGACCTTCCTGGTTGCCACCAAGGCAACTTCTGGAAAGGTTAACTAAGCAAGCAAGCCTGCTTGGACCAACGGCAGCATGTCTCTCTAACTATCTCTATGGAAATGAGTTCACAAAATGGACCATCTCATTGCAACCCACAAAATAGCCAAGCTGCCTAGCATCTTGGTTTTTTAAAAAAAAAAATGTCACAAGACAGGATAGAGATACAATTTGAGAGGGGGAATTATGTTGGATTGTGACAATTTTCTAGCATCCTAGCTGGCCATCCAGGAAAGCAACCGAAAATGTTCATCCTAGGTTTATATATTTTTGTATTACTATAAATGCCTTCATACCAACTAGCAGTTTCATCTGTTTTTAATCCTTGTCTGTACAGCACTCAGCATGGGAGTCAATGTTTAAATGTGATCCATTACCCCACCAAATGGCTGCACTTCTAAACATTACAATCTCTAAAATAAAACAGGACCTACGGAGAAAATATTATAACATACTGCTGACAACATCCTTAGGATGATTTGATTATTTTTAAATGCCGCACTCCATATCAAAGGAAGAAGGGCTTCCAATATGTCATTGCATAAATTAGATGAAGTCTGTTGCCTGTCACAAAAGTTATGATCGATACATTAGTCTGTCTTTTAAGATAAAGTGACAATTATAATATCAATACATCTTTATTAAGGTCATTTTTTTCTCTTCTGTGCATTTGTGTCCAATTCTCTGAGACTGCCTGAACAAGTTCCCACAGTTTTCTTGGCAAGGTTTTTCAGAAGTGGTTGGCCATTGCCTCCTTCCTAGGGCTGAGAGAAAGTGACTGGCCTAAGGTCATCCAGTTGGCTATGTGTCTAAGGCTGGACTAGCAGAAGTCATGGCCTCCTAGTTTCTAGTCTGATGCCTTAACCACTACAGGAAACCAGCTCTCAGTTCAGCCACAGACCAAAAATGCAAACAAGAATTACATCCATTTCAATAACTCCACTGAAACGTATAATGTATGATTTGCTATGCTATTGTCTTTTTAACTGCAACTATGCTGTTCAGGCTCACAAAGTTTAATCTCTCCATCCATCTGCAAAACAATCCCATCTATCTATCTATCTATCTATCTATCTATCTATCTATCTATCTATC
>NW_020769375.1:775135-793973 GCF_900518735.1 Pseudonaja textilis | reverse complement strand
ATCTATCTATCTATCTATCTATCTATCTATCTATCTATCTATCTATCTATCTATCTATATCCAATGGTAAATTCTGTCGCTTGAGTAAGATTTCCTCCCAGGAGACAGAAAACACATCTTGCCCTTCCCCAATTTAGATATTTGGTCCATTTAAGTAGAACAGGATTTCTTGACCTTGGCCACTTTTAAGATATGTGGGCTTTAACTCTGAGAATTCTGCCCTAGGATCATGGATCCTGTCCAAAACAGCAGCTTCCATAAACTAGGAGAATCCTCTTCTTCCATATTCTATCCCTCTCTCTCAGCCAGCTAGAACTGCACTGCCAAGATAACACCAAGAGTCAATTCCCAAACCTGTGAGTAGCCATCTTCCCAGGAGTTATTGTAAGACATGCTCATCTCATCCCATGGATAACCCAATTCTCTTTTCTGAGTTCGTATCCAGGCATTGATTCTCTACTATGATGCGAACCAAAGTTCCACAACGAACACTGGAGCAGTGCTTCTCAACCTTGGCAACTTGAAGATGGGTGTAGGTCAACTCCCAGAATCTCCCAGCCAGCTGGGAGATGAAGTCCGTTTATCTTCAATTTGCCAACGTTGAGAAATACTATCCTAGAATCAAAAACAAGGCAAAGGAAGTATAGAGCTGAGATACAGTCTATCTTCTTCTTCAAATTACTTACAGATACAAGCTTAACGCTGGCTGATTCATAGAGAACAACACATCCCTTTAAAATGACATTGTAGGCTTTGAAAATATTCTGTTTCGGAGGGATTACAATAAAATCAGTATATTTATGACTACCATAGTAAATTAATTCCTTCTGTTGAGTCAAAAAATGTTTTTAGGAAATTAAAAATAATCAATCATGGATCTCTGGTCATTCATTCTACTGTAGATTTATTGGCAATGTTCCTCATGATTAAATTTTGCAATATAAAATATTAATTTTTCATATGTAGCTGCCAGAAGACTGTGAGTTATGGTTTCTCCTTAGACATAAAACCAGCTGGGTGACCTTGAGCCAAACACTTTTTCTCAGTCCTAGGAAGTAGGCAATGGCAAATAATTCAGAAAAACCTTGGCAACAGAACTGGAGGGACTTGTCTAATCTCAGAGAATTGGACACGATTAACCAGAAGAAGAAAAAACTAGAAGTACCAACTGTACAAGTTTCCATAGAGTCTTTAAAGGTAGCCTTGTGTAGAGCACATTATAATAATGATTACTACCAAGTAATGATAAGAACATGAGTTACAAAGTACTTCCTAATTTATGGGCAGGAATTCAACCACAAAATTGTGACCATCATCTTGATTTTTTTTTAGATCAATATTTTTTGTTTTAGATAAAAAAACATTGAACAAAAACATTTATTATGGAGGCTGAGAGTCTTTGCACATCTTTTTATGACTAGGTAAAAAAACTGAAGGCATGAGGAGAAAAAGCTCCATGGTTTGAAATGAACCAGGACCTCTTTAATGTCCTTCAAAACTCCACTTGTTAGACAAGGGCCAAACTGAACATTCTGGAAAGCTGAAAAATTGACCAAAAATGAAATTTCAAGCATCATTACCTCAAATAAGGCCAAGTTTCGGTCATAGTAATCTCCTTTGCCTTGGTCCGAGCTACTGAGGAAGGGGCTGTTCTCCTTATGATTGCCATGTCCTGTAGAAAGAGAAATAAGGGTGGATGTCATTTCAGGAAGAGACGTTCAGGAGAAAAAGGAAGGGAGGGAACTATCTCGCCATTTCATTTTACGCTGCTGTAAATGGGATTATCGCCGATCATTTGGGGATTATTGGTGGCTTCTTCTCTTCTTGTTGATAAAGAAGTGGCATAAAAGTATTTCCCTTTATGTAGCCCAAATCTTTTCTGGCTTTCAATTTGATAGCAATTAGAAAATGTTTTTATTCCAAATGCTGCTAGGTCTCTTCAATCATAAAACTCTAAGCAGCTTACTAGCAGTACGTTCAATACATATCGTGCCTTTGCAATAAATCAAAACTTTATCCAGTGACACGTACCAATAAAAATAAATACTGGGGATTCAAATAATTAACAATACCATTATAAAGTTATGGTATTATCAAGCAAATTAACCTCAACTATAAAAATGTTTATTTTCAGGAATTGTGGAGGTTTTGGTGCTCTCTGAGCTTGGTTGTTTGTTTGCAAACATTTCTTAACTTGACTTTATCTTATCTTTACCCTCCTCCTCCTCCTCCTCCTCTCTATTGGATTGTCAGGAACTCTTGATTCTTTTTCTGAGCAGTTCTTCATGCCAACCTCCACTCCCACCAGTTCTGGAGATGCTCTCCAGAATTTCAGTTCCTGCCTTCTCTAATGCCAGCCTTCTCTAATGTACCGTGAAGGTAGCACGAAGTAGCCACTGCAAGTTCAGAAGAATTATTATCATTCCTGTCAAAGTAGAGCAACAAAGCAGCTGGCCTTTATTTCCTAAACCCCTTTCGTTTAAAGTTCTGAGAAATCTTGGCTCTTTATATTGTTCCAGCTCATAAACCTTACATTATCTTGATCCAAGCTACTACTGTTTATGGGGCTGCCTTTGCTCCTTCCAAACCTCAAACTCCATGGTCACTAGCTGGTCAACTTGTAGTCTCTGCATACCGTGAGAATGCTGAGTAGGGAAAGTGTGGTACCCAACTTTTCATTTCATTCCAAATGCCTTGTTTTCTTTTTTGTTCTACAATTCATTTGCTCACGGTGCTTTGGACAATTGCACCTCTGGGTTAAAAAAAACAGGAGAGTTTGCGATCATTGGGTTATCAGGCATGTTTAACTGCCAACAGGAAAGCATTTGGCTAATGAAATAGAAACTCAGATGACTATTTGTATTTTTACGATTCTAACATAGACCTGAGAGTTTGGAAGAAGGACAAAAAAAAAATTAGCCAGGTTCGCTTTGTGACTCTGTTGGTGAAGGCCAAGAAGTCCACCTGTAGAAGACCTTCCAATTCTCAGGAGAATTTGGAAAGCCTTGGAAGCAGAGAGGAACCTTAAGCTCAAAGTCGGACAATTTGCACTGGACATCTTTAAACTCCTCAAAGGAGAAATCATAGCCGGCAAGCTGTCTCATCAACCACCCAGGATCTCTCATTCTCTAAATTTCAAATCCCAGCCTCTGCAAGCTAAAAACATCTCGCTCCAGAGCTGGGACTTTTTCCTTTACATTTCAGGTACAGTAGCTCTTGGGGGAGTGATGGCCAGTGGTTAAAGACACTAGCGCTTGTCAGCTGGCAGGGTTCGAAACCCAAGCACTGCATGACGGGGTGATCTCCTGTTCCTCATGTGATTCAGGACTCTGGAAATGAAGTCAGACCAATGATTCTGTCATGCCCCTGTTGGAATTTGATTCCGAGGGGGAGGTTGAGCAGTTGACAGGGAGTAGGAGTGTGGCTCTGGTGGCTGTGGAAGAAACTGGGTAAGGGCACAGTCCAGCTGGGCATTCAGAGAAAGATCCAGGCCCACCCACTCTTCATCCTAGGGCACACAGGGAGGAATGGAGAAGGGAGCAACGTGGCTTACGGGGGAGGAAAGGGCCCTGATTCCCTTCATTAGCTGCAACTGGGAAAACAGGACTTTAAAAAGGGTGTTTGCGCACAGCACTTTGCTAGAAGCAAAGCATGCATTATTTTTGTCAAGTCTTATCTGGGTTCCTGGCATCTTCCCAACTGTGTGTGTTTTGTTGGCCTTTGAATTCTGCAATTCCTTATCCTGCCCTGTCCAGTTAATTGCTGCAGCGTGGTTTGTGTGGATTTTTATTTACAGTTTGTATGTACTTTGTTTTCAGACTGAATTTCCTCCACTTAAAGACTGTTCTTGGGAGAGTTTTTCCTCCAGCCAAAGGTAACTGGACATTGGGGGCAAAGTTGGAGGTATTAACGGGACTTTTCTTACTTATGTGGCTTTGTTGCCTTTGTGCCACGCCCCAGGTCATCACAGATTCCAACAACAAAGTTTGTATAACTGCCAAGTCAGATGAGGCCAAGAGCTTTATCATCATATTGAATTTTGTCTCCAGAAGAGGCCAATCAATCCCCAACAGCTCCAGGCTTTTGTCCTGAACTTCATAATCGAAAATGTAGTTAACAACCCATGACCAAATCCCCTGCTCCCTCCAACACTGTTTGTAACAAAAATGGATTATTACAATGAAACATTAATACATTCTTAAATTTTTCACATGAACTAAGAGGTAGCTTACACGTCCTACCAACCATAATGTGTCACAAGCAACTTACATAAATCTCCCTCCCTCCCTCCGTCTCTCTCACCCACATTCAATATCCTGGCTTCCTTTTTTCTTCCGTCTGGTTCCAGACAAATCACCACACTACTTACAAACTGCAAACAAACAGAAATCATATGATGTGCTAGTAAGCTGTTGTCCTAATACGTTTTCCTAATACACTGTTGTCCGAATAAGCTCCAGTTTTCCCCAAACAAAAGTTGAGGAAGGAATCATTGAGTGAATTCACACATATGTATAACTGGGTCCATTTCAAACTAATTTGTTTGACTGTGGCTTTATGCAACCGTATAAACAGTGAACTACATCAAAGTGTCATGTTCAGAAAAAAAGTTTTAGCTTTATTTTACATAACACTGGAGTTTCTTTCACATAATTTGCACCAAAGTACTTGTAAATATCTTGAGGGTTTAACAGAAATGTACCTTTTCTATAATATTTGTGTCTTAAGGGAAAACTACATGTGGCATTTCCAATTTAGCAGCATTTTTAATTCAGCTGAAAACCTCTATGGTTTCATCTTATTTCTCAGAAGTGCTAAAAAAAACCCCAACTTCTGATGTTAGATCTGGCTCACAGCTCATATATCAAGATCTCTTTGCCTAGAGCAGCATCCATGTTTTGTTACTGCCTAACTTTATGTAATTAAATATTCCTAAAAGATGGACAGGCAACAAAAGGGATGTCCAGTCTATTCACTTTTATGGGTTGTCCAGCAAGAGGATTCTACCTAAAATACAACGGGACCGACACAATTATGATGGGAAGCCAAGGGAATGACCTTACCTGTTAATAAGAATTCTTTTCTATTCTCTGACATGTGGCTCATCACCCTATCTTATTCATGCAGCCCTTGAAATCGCGTTGCAAGCAGATATGTACAACGCCATCATGTTGCCGAGAACAAGGAAGATAGACGTAATTGGTTACTTCCCCTGGAATATCTACTCTGCTCTCTGGTGCTACAGCTTCACAGTATTGATCAGTAAATGGGAATGCAACAAGCAAGCGTGATACAAGCTAATGGAGCTTGGAAATAGATTACCCTTCCCCACCTACAATCAGATCTTTGCTAACATGTTAGGAAGAGATTTTAGAGAAGAGATGCCACAAAAACCACGGAAAGGCAGAGTCCGTAAACACACCAGTGCAAGTCAGATATTGCTCAATCAATATATTTATGCCAGTTGACTCTCAACATTACAATATATTATCATCGTGGAATGAATCGTATAGAATCATAAGGCTGTACGGAGCCTTGAGTCCAATCCTCTGCTCAAGGCAGGAGATCTTACTGCTTCCCGGACAAAAGGCTGTCCGTTTTTTTCATTCCAGGACCCACAACTTCATCTGTTCCATTAATTGTTCTCACTGTCAGAAAAATTCTCCTTACTTCTAGCTTGTATCTCTCTACAACAAGCTTCCACTCATTGCTTCTTGTCCTGTCCTCTTGTACCGGAAGAAGTTAGGAAATATTAAAAAGGCAGAATATTTCCCCTAAAAGAGAAGTAGAAACTCAGAAGCGGACATCACCTCAGAAGCAGAAGCTCACGCCCATCTTTATTAATGGGTGGGCCATTGAGGCCTGGACCAGAGTATTCTACGTAACAAAGCCCTCTACCCATCTCTCCACCTGGCCTGGGAAGATTGCATCAGCCAACATTCAGGTGAAGCCATGTGGTCCAGACAAAGCCTACAAAGTCAGCTAAGACACCCGCCTCTGGGAGTCTGACAGCCAATGGGATATGTTTCTTACACAGGAACAGGAAACAACAGTAAGGTGGGGCCCAACGGAGGGTATGAAATTAAGGGTCTCTCAGCATCTCAGCCCTTATTTTCCTTCGCCCAACATCTTGATTCATGTGATCATCCTTCTCACTTTGGAGCTCCAAGCCATGTGATCTTGTCCACCATTAAACCATCTTTCCAAACAGCCTCCATGTTTCCAGTGTCTTTTCCCCCACTTGGAACTGAACCCAGAAGGATATTTCTTCCAACAGTGCTTCGGAGAATTAAGTCAATCCTCTCCCCCTTGGGAGAGACCATCAAGTATCAGAAGACATCCATCACGTCACTCCTAATCCTTTTTTTCATCAGGCTAGACAACCACTCATGGTTAGATGTACCCTGCTCACCATTTATCATCTTAGTTGCTCTTCTTCACATGCTCTCTTGGGGTCTTTGCATCTTTTACATATGCTGGCAACCAGAACTGGATGCAGTATTCTAATCGTGGTCTCACTAGTGCAGCGCAGAACGGTACTATCACTAATAAAATGATGAACGATAGGAATGTGATAGGAATATGAACGATAAAAGTTTTGGAGCAGCTTACTCTGAAGAGATGCATTGCTGAAATTTAAAAGGAAGGCACAAAGCAGTATGGATGAGAGACACAGAGTTGGAGCAGCTTAGTATTGCAGTCCAGATTTTTGGCGCGTGATAGTCCCGTTATTGGATGGCGGAGAGCAATGAGTAGGTGGAGTAGTGTTGAAGCTGCTGGACTAGGATTGGAGAAACCATGGTTAATGTCCAACCTCAGTCATGGTAGGCCACAGAATGATATGCGGGAAATTGCTCTGCCTGAATCCAACTTTGCTCATAGACTTGTGAAAAACTAGATGGTGAAAATGGGATCTCTGGACCTGGGAAAGAAAGAACATCTTAAAACACAATTGTTGTTGTTCACTCACCAAGTTGGGTCCAACTCTTCATGATCCCATAAACCATAGTGTGCCAGGCCTCCCATCCTCCACTATCTCTCTGAGTCTACCCAAATTCATATTCATTGTGTCAATGACTCTTATCTAACCAACTCATCCTCTTCTATCACCTTCTCCTTTTGCCTTCAATCTTTCACAACATCAGGGTCTTCTCCAAGGAGTCCTCCCTTCTCATTAGGTGGCCAAAGTATTTGAGCTTCAGCTTCAGGATCTGCCCTTACAAAGGTCAGTCAGGGTTGATTTCCTTTAGGATTGACTAATGGGATCTCCTTGCAGTCCAAGGGACTCTCAAGAGTCTTTTCCAACACCACAATTCAAAACCAGAACAAAATTGGTAATAGTTAAGAATAGCAATTCACAGGGACTGTTTCTTGTGGGTTGTAGCCTATTGTGAGTGGCTTGTTGGATGCTAGGTATTTGTTCCTGGAAGAAAAGTGGAATAAAGGCTAACCAAAAAAAAAAAAAAGAATTACATCATGTTCAAGCACAGACGAAGAGTAAACATGAAAGTAACATAATACAGGTACTTGGAACCAGGCAATCTAAGACTCTCCAGAGATTTTTAGACTACAATTCTCATTCTCTAGCCATTAGCTATTCTGGCAGCGAGTTCTGGTGTCTGTCAATCATTTACAAGGTTCAATTACATCCCACATATGACAGTAAAGGAGAAAGGGAAAGAAGAGCACCTGATGATGAGAAGAACTAATGGAAGGAGAACATAAAGCAAAAGAATATCTCTCTATTAGCAAAATAGAAACAGGAAGATATGATGCTTCACTGTATTTTCTTTTAGTTTTTTGTTTGTTTGTGGAATATTTGGTCGTGTAACCATTTTTCCCAGTTGTATTCCTGGATGACAATCTTCATTATGCTTTGCAAACTAAAATAGTCTCTAGGAATGAGGAGCCCTTGATGCAATCTGAGCTTGGTTGTTTGCTTGCAGGTGTTTTTTTACCCAACTGTGTAACATATTTTGACTTTAGGATCTCTGTTTGCTTATTTACCTCCCACTGAGCTTCATGCATTCAGAAGACCTGGCCATCATTGCTTATTGACCTTCCCCGCTCCAAACATCTTGCATTTGGAAGATCTGGCCATCATGGGTTTTCTGTTTTGTTAAAAGAGGTGGAATACATACTAAAATAGACATGGATCCCACTTGAAAATTTCTAAAGTGCTTGAAGCAAGAGAGTTTTGGGTTGACATCTGGTCCAGAAAAAGCTGTGAATCTCCAGTTAGTCAAATAAAATGTTGGATGTAGAAGAAGGACAAGAGAATTAAGGTAAAATCACCAGCTCAATTCATGGATGATTGTATAATGTTCTTGGCAACCAGGTCCAAGTGGTAGACAGATGGGAATGAGAACATCAACACACTGTGTGGTTGTGAAACCCTAGGATACAGTGCCTCTTAAGTCATGGGATGGCATCTTAAGCCATGGGATGGCATTTACCGCCAAGTTCCTTTTGTGTTCATTTTCCTTCTATCTGTATGATGAAACCATAAGACGAGTGTCTTTATAGACCTCTTGGAGGTTTGTAAACCACACTTGGAATATTGATCCAGTTTAGGTCACCACAATAGAAAAAAAATGCTGAGACTGTACAAAGAGTGCAGAGAAGAGTAGCAAAAATGATTAGGGAATGGAGGCTAAAATATATGAACAGCTGCAGGAATTCGGTATAGCTAGTTTAATGAAAAGAAGGACTAGGGGTGATATGATAGAAGTCTTCCAATATCTCAGGGGCTGCCACAAAGAAGAGGAGGACAACCTATTCTCCAAAACACCTGAAGGCAGGACAAGATGAAACAGTAGTGGAGAGAACCAACCCAGAACTAGGGAGAAATTTATTGACAGGGAGCAGTTGAATAGCTTGCCTCCATCACTGGAGGTTTTTAAGACGTCACTGGTCAACCATCTGCCTGAAATGGTATAAAGGGTTGAACTAGACCTCCAAGGTTCCTTCCAAGTCTGTTATTCTTCAGGTTCTTTCTCCCTTTCTGACTAATTACTGGCTGGGTTTGATGCCAAACATCATGGAGAAGATGCACTACTCCTGGTCAATTAAATAAGAGGAACATTCATGGAAGGTTGGAGGGGATAATTGGTGAGGGAATTGAAATTCTTCCACAGATGGACATTACAGAATGGACTTCATCCTGGGATATCCTCCAGATCCATTGAAACTACAATTCTCTAAGTTCCCAGCTCTTGGGTTATTCTTTACATAAAGTTATAAATATTTCAGCTTTATAAAAAGTATTATAGGAAGTATAAGACTTCTGGTGATAAGGGCAGATTTTACTGTAGTTTACTATTTCCTTTTATGATCGATACTATACGAGATGCTCCTCATGACATTCATGTCCTGCTTAGAGTTTGACAGCTATTTTCAAGTTTCTAAAACAATGCAATCTACAACATGTCATTTATATATGATAGGATAGGATAGGATAGAATTCTTTATTGGCCAAGTGTGATTGGACACACAAGGAATTTGTCTTGGTGCAAATGCTCTCAGTGTACATAAAGAAAAAATAAAGTATATTCGTCAAGAATCATAAGATACAACACTGAACCCAAAAGAATATTTCTTCCAACATCATCCAAGAAGCTTCTTCAGTTCTGGATGAAAAGGGAAACATCTGTCAGAAGAAATATCCTTCTGGGTTCAATTCCAAGTGGGGAAAAAGACACTGGAAACATGGAGGCTGTTTGGAAAGATGGTTTAATGGTGGACAGGACCACATGGCTTGGAGCTCCAAAGTGAAAAGGATGATCACATGCTTCAAGATGTTGGGTGAAGGAAAAAGACTGATATGCTGAGAGTCCTCTGGGTTTATACCCTATGTTGGCATTTGAATTTGAGCTTGTATTCTGATTGGTTGTCAGACTCCTATGGGGTCATGCAGGAGCAACTCTGTAGGCTGTCCTGAGTCCCAGGCTTGGTTGAGCCTTGCTGGATGATGATGTAATGAAAGGGCTTTGGGCAATTCCTATAGCTCTACCTGGAAATCTTTGTTATGTAAAATAGAGTGGCCTAGGCTAGAGTAAATGGCCCGTGAGCAAAGATGGGGGTGAGTTTCTGCTTCTGAGTTCTATACTTTTTAGGGGAAATATTCTGCCTAGGATATTTCAAGTTTCTAGGAGAGGTGTGGGTGCTAACTTCCTATACATCTTCAAGCAACAACAACAACAACAAAGCAAGTCTAGTTGCCTTTTGAAAAAAGCACCATTGGGACAACCATGATCAGGATGACTCAGAATCTCCACGGGCATTTTTGATAGATACCAGTCTCGGGTCCTATTGCAACAAGCAGCAATTTGAACTATGCCACAGCAAGCCTCAACATGTCAACCCTCTGAAAGAATCAACAGGCCCCAGCAAAACAATTGGCTCCCATTCATTCTCTGCTTTTTTGAAATGCAAATAGGAAGCGGGACTTTGATCCTTCAGAGTTTGGATCTAGGAAAAACAGGGGAGCACACTGTCCTGGGATACATCACTCTGAACATGTTTCCTACGAAGATGCAAATATGGTGTGGGAGGAACATGTTCAGCCACGTCAGGAGGCGAGCATAAGCATTCATCCTGTTCGGTGTGAGCAAGTTTTGGGTGCAAAACTAGCCAGCTGGCACTACTCCAATCTATACAGACATTCCTTTGAATTGCAACCACAAGGGAGCCCAAAATTTCTGTTGCTAAACGAGACAGTTGCTTTGCTCCATTTTACGACTTTTTGCCACAGTTGTTAAAGGAATCACTGCACTGTGGCTACTGCCTTTTAGTGACTGTCGGAAGTTACAATGGCACCGAAAAAAAGTGACTTATAACCGTTTTCCACATGTATGAATATGTCATGCCCTTGGTGCAGACTGACTCTGAGGGAGAGGAGGAACCGCCGACAGGGAGTGGACTAGGGCTAACATGATAGTAGTGTTCCAATATCTCAGAGGCTGCCACAAAGATGAGCGGGGTCAAGCTATTCTCCAAAGCACCTGAAGGCGGGACAAGAAGCAATGAGTGGAAACTAATCAAGGAGAGAAGCAACCTAGAACTAAGGAGAAATTTCCTAACAGTGAGAATAATTAATCAATGGAACAGCTTGCTTTCAGATGTCATGGGTGCTCCAACATTGGAGACTTTTAAGAAGAGATGGATAGCCATTTGTTGGACATAGTAGAGGGTTTCCTGCCTGAACAGGGGGTTGGTCTAGAGGATCTCCAAGGTCCCTTCCAGCTCTGTTATTCTGACTACATGTAAACGGAAGTTTTGGAGCTGGAGGCTCTGTCTTCCTATCTTAGAGGAGCTACCTCACAAGAAGAAAAATGGAAAAGGAAATTGAATGAGGACTTGATTCATTTCAAGCTTCTCTTTTCTAAATGCCAACACCAAGGATGGTAGAATAGAATAGAATAGAATAGAATAGAATAAATTAACTATGGAATTAAAAGGGAAAACAGACAAAGAATACAATGCAGTATGGGAAACATGGTTTATTTGGATAGATAATAGATATAAAAATAGAAAATGTAAATAATGTATATAATAAATAAGAGGGTATGAAAGTATTATGCATTGTAAGTTTTGATAAGACACATAAATGTATATATAATGTCACAGTGCTGTTTAATAACTATTAGTATTATGTATCAATGGAAAAAAATTCAATAAAGCATTATTAGAAAAAAAAAGAATAGAATACCTTTATTGTCATTGCATTCCACGAATACAATGAAATTTGAAAGCTGCTCCAGCACAGTGCCCCAAACACCACATCACAATCACACAAGGGTTTTGAAAATAATAATAATAATAATAATAATAAATGCACTGTTTTATTCAAGACAATTACTGTCTTGGAAAAGAAACTGTTTCTCAATCTATTAGTCCTCATTTCAAGACACCTATAACGCCTCCCTGATGGTAACAGTTCGAAATATGAATGTGCAGGATGAGAATGTGGAGAGTTTTTTGTGCTCTAGAGAGGAGTCTGGTCTTTGCAATCTCTTCCAAAGAAGAAAGAGAGCAACCGATGATTTTTTGTCCTGTGTTTATAACTTTCTGGAGCATCTTCTTATCCACTGCAGAGCATCCAGCATACCACACCATTACACAGTATGCCAAAATGCTCTTGATGGTAGAACAGTAAAAAGTAATCAGCAACTTCTCACCCAAACCACCTTTTTTTCAGCAACCTCAGAAGGTGCAGGCACTGTTGGGCCTTCTTTGCAGTGGCCATAGTGTGGACCGACCAAGTAAGGTTGTCGGAAATATGAGTTCCCAGAAATTTAATACTATGAACTCTTTCCAGTGGATCTTGCTCATGTGAAGTCATCAAACTGGGTTAGAGTTATGCCCCAGCCGAATCCAAAGTTAAAAAGACCAAGAATTCTGGATCACATTCCCTGCCAAGTATCTAACAGACTCTTTTACCCCATCGCAAGTAAATCTAGTGCAGTAAAACTCGAAAACATTTGAAACCCTGTTGTAAGATTTCTTGTTTGTTCGCTCAACCCCAGCACCTGAAAAGCACTTACCATTACTTGGAATTATTATGCTGCACTTCCCTGGGTCTCCCATTCTGCTGCATTTCATTTACCAAAAGAAATGATAAATATTAAAGGGGAGGAGAAGAGGACGTTAATTGGTGAAGGGGGGGGGGATGAAAGAATAGGTTTTTGGTGTGTCCAGCCATATTTTGAAATTTGTCAAAAGGGCCTTAATCTCCTCTTAGCATGGGGTTTATTGCTGGAAACCTCCAGGTTTAAGCTGTTCATTAAAAAGTAATCACAATCCTTTGTGTGTATTTGTGCGCACATGGGTTGTACGATTTTTTCCCCCCAAGCGTTAGCTCTGGTTGCTGCTGCACGAGAGACCAAACTGTACAACAAAGGCTCGGAGCCTGAATCTGTCTTTTGTACATGCATCCAGGCAGAGAAATTTGGGTCAACAATGTACTTGATAACCTCCCAAACCTTTTGAAAATTTTAATGTGATTTTTTTGGGGGTACATTTTAATCTGTTTTAATCCATGATTTTATTCATGCATTTATATGGTTTTATGATGATATTGTAAACTGCCCAGAGTCACTTAGATGAGAGGGTGGTATAGAAACTAATGATTGAATGAATTGTTGAAGAAAGAAAGAAAGAAAGAAAGAAAGAAAGAAAGAAAGAAAGAAAGAAAGAAAGAAAGGAAGGAAGGAAGGAAGGAAGGAAGGAAGGAAGGAAGGAAGGAAGGAAAGAAAGAGAGAGAGAAAAAGAGAAAGAGAAAGAGAGGGAGAAAAAGAGAGAGAGAGAGAGAGAAAGAAAAAGAAAGAAAGAAAGAAAGAAAAAGAAAGAAAGAAAGAAAGAAAGAAAGAAAGAAAGAAAGAAAGAAAGAAAGAAAGAAAGAAAGAAAGAAAGAGGAGAAGGAGGGTGGGTGGAAGGAAGGAAAGAAAACAAGGGAGGGGGAGGGGAGGAAGGGAGCGGGGAGGGAGAGAGGGAGGAAAACAAGGGGGAGGGATGGTGAGAAGGAAGGGAGGGAGGGAGGGAGGGAGGGAAGGAAGGAAGGAAGGAAGGAAGATGCATCTCATTTCAGTTACATTCAAGAAAGGAACATGAAACCAACTTTCCTATCTAAATGTCCCCATTAACTTCTACTTAAGTTTTACTTCCGAGTATACCAATGCTCAACAGCCCAACACTGTTTGCAGGCAGATTCTGCCAATTCTGCCCTCTGAATAAGAAACTGGCGTCTTTTACTCATTTGTAAACACTAGATAAAAGACTGATAAAAAAATTGATTAAAGGACAATGAAATCTGATTCCACTTGACCTCCAGGCTGACAAGGCCAACCTTCAGTCTCTTGTCAAGGCAGATCTGATTATGCCAATGCCAGAACCTTGGCAAGCACCAGCCAAATTACAGAGTTGCAACCAAGCAGGAAGACAAAATCAACAGCGACTGCCTCCCAAATTAGATTAATAATGTCCCGCCTCGTTTGTGGTTTCTGAGAGAAATATTGCCTCAAGACAAACAATTTTCTGCAGAGTACCAGAAGCCTCACATATCTATCGAAAATTCCACGTACAGGAATTCTTAACTTTCTCCACGTTTTGTACAAGAAGAACTAATCATTTCAACACCAGGCTGTGGTGTTGGGTTCTGAATTATGTGGGTTGGCCAAGCAAAGCCATCACTGGGAATGGAGTTTGGGGCATTCCTTGGGACGGAGTAGATTTTAGAATGGGGTTTGCAGATTTTATCATATTTTCACCCATAACTCTTCAGCCAAACCAGGCTATACATTGTGGGCCTGCCTCTTTCACTGGAAAGTCTAAAAAAGGAGATTGAGAAGCTAAGCTTCCATATGAAATCACCCAAAAGTGGCCACCAGATATTATGAGATTAATAGTAATAGTACTGCAGACTTTGTAAATAGTTGGACAGTGCTGAGGGAATTAGTTGTTTAGCAGAGTGATGGCATTGGGGGGAAAAACTGTTCTTGTGTCTAGTTGTTCTGGTGTGCAGTGCCAGAACAGCGTTGTTCTGAGGGAAGGAGTTGGAACAATTTATGTCCGGGATGTGAGAAGTCTGCAAATATTTTCACAGCCCTCTTTTTGACTCCTGCAGTATACAGGTCCTCGATGGAAGGCAGGTTGGTAGCAATTGTTTTTCCTGCAGTCCTAATTATCCTCTGAAGTCTGTGTCTGTCCTGTTGAGTTGCAGAACCAAACCAGACAGTTATAGAGGTAAAGATGACAGACAGTTAAAAGAGGAATCAGCCTAGAATCTCTAACTCCAAGCAGATGTGGAGAGAGAAAGATAGCCTGGGATAGGCTCATTAGAAATGAACAAAAATCTCATTTTGTAGGCGAAAGGGTGGCAGAACCTGGTGTGGAGTAAACAAGAGGAATCAGCCTAGAATCTCTACGTAGCCATAAGTGGGTTAAATCCAACCTCCCTTGAATTCTATGGACCCTCATTTAACTCCAAGCAGATGCTGATATTGAGGAGATTCCTGTGCATAGGCTTTTAGCAATAAATCATATTTAACTGGATCTTCACCTGTGAACCTAGTTTTTCCTGCCTGACGTCTGACTGCCAACCACTCAGAGGATTTTACACACACACCCCGATACAAACATTTTGTTGAATTAATAATGGCAACATTGGCCTAAGTGCTTTCTCTTTTAACCTAGCAAATAATACTTTAATTCAAGGCATGAACTTAGCCAGGGGATTGCAGGGCAATTGGAAAACAATACTGCAACCCCTTGGCTGGATGCATACCTCAAATTAAACCAGGGTTTGTTTAATAGGGATGGTTGGAAGGGAGAGAGACATCAAGGAAAGAATTCAAAGACTGCAAAAAAAAAAGAAGAAGAAAGAACACCAAGATTACAGAGTCCTTTTTTTCCCCAAAATGCAAAATCCTACTTTAAAGAGAAAGCGCTTAGGTAAATGTTGACATTGTCAATCACCCTTTGTTGCCATTAAATCCGAATAAAAACACAAACACACTCCTGTTTTCTCCAGCAATCTTCTTTTTCCCCCACCCCACCAAAAAATTATTGGAGGTCCGTAGAAAAGCCTGCTTTTCATTAAGATGGCAGGAGAGAGAGAGAAGGCTCAAGAATGAGGAATAAAAACATCATTTTTGTTTCACTTTTACCTCTTCTCTTGGAATTATCTCTAGAGAGGAAGCATCTTTTCTTACAACAAAACTGACACTTGTCATTTAAAATTCGGTGGAGATTCCCAAAAACTTTTGTGACAGGATAGTTAACAAACCACAACAAGACTTGCTGTTGCTGTTTCAAAGCTCCAGCTCCTAAAATCTGTGGTGGAGACCAACAACTCCTGTTTTGGGAAATGAATTGAAATAGTTACAAGTTAATTATGATAGTTATTATGAAGTCATAAATAGGAACCAGTTGCCAAGCATCTGAAATTTGATTACCTGATCATGGGGATGTGCAAAGGTCATAACTGTGAAAAACGGTCATAAGTTCCATTTTTCAGTGCTGTTGTAACTTTGAATGGTCACTAAACGAACTATTGTAAGTTGAGGATGACCTGTATACAGCCACCATGCTTCAAGCTCGCCTGGTGGAAATGCACAGATGTACCACTGCAAGATGTTATGGGTACAAGCTTTTACATAACTTCTAGCCATTTGTGGGTGAACGAATTCCTTTATTTTATGTGCATCCTGTGCAGTGTTTTCAATTATAGCACACTAGGAAGGAATACAACCTGGTTCTAAAATCTGACAATACAGTATTCGACCAATTTCCAGAGAACTTCACTAACACATCTGTGAATTCAAAGCAAAACACTTTAAGCAGGTCCTTTTGGTCTCATTTGGAGTCTAATGGCACTGCCCCCCAGCATGGGTACGTGAACATTTAGAAGTTACCAAAAGCACAACAAAGAATGTTCTTTCTGCGCCAACTCAGAAAACTCAAACTGCCCAAGGAGCTGCTGATACAGTTCTACAGAGGAATTATTGAGTCTGTCATCAGCACCTGTATAACTGTCTGGTTTGGTTCTGCAACCCAACAGGACAGACACAGACTTCAGAGGATAATTAGGACTGCAGAAAAAACAATTGCTACCAACCTGCCTTCCATCGAGGACCTGTATACTGCACGAGTTAAAAAGAGGACTGTGAAAGTATCTATAGACCCCTCACATCCCGGACATAAACTACTTCAACTCCTACCCTCAAAACATAGAGCACTGCACCCCAGAACAACTAGACACAAGAACAGTTTTTCCCCAACGCCATCACTCTGCTAAATAAATAATTCCCTCAACACTGTCCAACTATTTACAGAGTCTGCATTACTATTACTATTAATCTTCTCATCACTCCTTATCACCCATCCCCCTCCCAGTTGTGACTGTATGACTGTAACTTTGTTGCTTGTATCCTTATGATTTATATGGACTGTTTCCTAATATGATTTGATTGCTTATTGTACGCTATGACTATTATTAAGTGTTGTACCTTAGGATTCTTGACTCTTGACGAATGTATCTTTTCTTTTATGTACACTGAGAGCATATTTGCACCAAGACAAATTTCTTGTGTGTCCAATCACACTTGGCTAATAAAAGAATTCTATTATCTATCTATGCTGGGAAAAACAGACCTCTATCATTATCCGTTAGCAAAGTTAGTATATGTAGGCAAATAATTTTGCCACATTTTTTTTCATTCTCAAACTTCTCTCCATCCTGTTTCTGCCACAATGTACAACCCACAGACAAAAAGTAAAGTGTGCCCTCTTTGCACATTTATCATCCCTGTTTTATGCCTACTTTTCTGATTTCCTCCCCCTAATAACATGCATCTTTGGGCAAGCAATTTTCTTTCCAGTATGCAATTTTGACCAAGGATGTGTGCCTCGGTAAGCACATTTCTCCATTAGGTGGTACATTTTCAGTTCAGAAAACTATGACACAAAACAGAGAAAATGGATAGTTACAAAAACATCTTTAAGAGGCGAACAGTTAGTTATGTCTGCATTACAAATGATAAACAGGGTTTGTTTTTCTCCTTAGGCCAAAATAGCTTTTGAGTTACATAAAACAAAGGAACTGTATCATCTAAAACTTGTTTCGTATAAAAGCCTTTTTGTGCCGCAGAATGGAATCATAAGCTTGGGAAAATAAAAAGGCAAATTAAAGTGTTTAAAAATAGCAGCCATCAAACTCAGAATATTCTCAAGCTTGTTTTTCAGAATAACCATAATGGAAAAGTGACTAATTGCGGATTGTTCATTATCTGGCTGGATTGTCCTACCAGTTCTCTTTTCACGGCGACAAGAGGGGAACTTTTAAAAGAGGGAAAAATGTCCTGGAGAAAAAGTTTGATTCTTTTGCAGTTCTTTCGTGATGAGTTGGCCAAGGGCTGTGTGAAGGTCTTTTTATTGAGGACAGTAATCTTTCCGGCCTTCAGCTGCCTCCCACTTTTCCAGTAAATCTCAAAAGAAAACAACAGGGATCTCAACTCCTACAGGCTTTTACTAGTCTTATTGTTAGGAGAAAGTTTCTCTTTTGTCCTTTTCTGTAGAATTTTTGCTCTCTCCAATCTCCCCGGGCCCCCAGGTTTGCTGGAGAACCTAGTAAATTCACTAGTCCTCAACTCTGTAAGCCCTTCTCTGGGGTTTCTTCTGCATTAAAAAAAAGCATTTAAAAAGCTGCATTAAGCTTTGTGTTCCATCAGGTAGAAAGCATAAGCCATGCTCTAGTTACCAAACCGCTGAGAAGTCAGCATTTGCAGTCTGGAAATTACATGTTACCTTTTTCCATTTAGACAAAACTATGTCATTATTTAAGAACCTCCATCTTTCCACAAAGACACAGACTGTTCTTCAGCTAAAACCAAAAGCCTGGCCAAAAGAATAAGGATAAGTTTGGGGGGAACATATATTGCTCTATATCCTATAACTAGAATTTGCTGAATACATCACTAATGGCTGAATTTGCATCACCTTCCTAACCCATGACCTTCAAAGAAAGAACAAGATGTACACATTCTGGCCTAAAATAAAACTGACCCACGCTTTGCTGGAGTGTGATTTGTGAATCGAATCTGGTGTTACTGTTCAATTTTCATAAATGTCTCTTTAATAATGGTAGCTTTCGTATTCTATTTCTCCAAGGAACTCCAGGCAGTTTGCTCCTCATTCATAATTTACTAATGAAATTGCAGGATATGAATTGAATAAATATTGCATGAAGTTTAGAGTTTCTAGGAATGCTCCATCAAGAACAATGGCTGGAAACTGAAGGAAGGAAGGAAGGAAGGAAGGAAGGAAGGAAGGAAGGAAGGAA
>NW_020769375.1:725898-775125 GCF_900518735.1 Pseudonaja textilis | reverse complement strand
GAAGGAAGGAAGGAAGGAAGGAAGGAAGGAAGGAAGGAAGGAAGGAATATAGCTGTTTCCTGCTGATGGTAGGAATAGGTAATCTGGAACCCTCCATAAATTTCTAAATTTTCAGCCTCCTGCCTGAAATAGTTGGACTAGAAGACCTCTAAGGTCCCTTCCAACGTTGTGCTTCTGTTATTTTTTTTTATTTCTATTAAGTGGCATCCTACCATTGCTACATTGTAGCCTGAACTTCACAGGATTATCAATCCCATTTAGCCAAGAACTGGTGTTCTTCTTGGCTGCAACTGCAACGTTTGGAATGCATCAAGAGTGTACCATTGCTACAATTTGATCTGAAATGCATAGGTTTATCAACCTCTTTTAGTCACTGATAAGAAACTCGTGTCCTTCTTGGCTCCCTCTCCAATATTTGGAAAGAAAGAACACAGCAAGTATTCAGGCCAATTCTTACAGGGAGAGGCATCCTCAAATGATTATACAACACTGGAAGAATCAATCTATCCACAACACTGAATTGCTGATATGTTCTGTTTGTCAATGTCTGAACTTGTTTTTCTTCAACATTAGGACAAGAAAAATCATTCCCCGAAACTGTCTGGGTTTTTTTTTTCTTCTCTTTAACATACAAATTTCCAAACCTTCCCTTTCCCATTTTCAAACTTAAACTGCACAGAGATAGTTTAGAATGTAAACCACCGATTTACTTTAAATGGTTTAGTGCAGTGGTGGCTAACCTTTTGGGGCTCTTGTGACAAACAATGTGCACACACTTGCATACTCGTGCTGGTATGCCAGCACCCAGAAGGCAATATGCACCCATCCCATGCCCCCTATGCAATCCCCACTGCCCACCACCCACTTACCTGCCCTGCGCCTCACAGCTCATTTTCAGCCAGTTTGAGGCCTTTTTCAGCCTCCCAGAGGCTTCAGGAAGGCTTCTGCGGGCTTCTCAGGCCAAAAACTCGGCCTGTTTCATCACTTCCGGTATTTCTGAAAAAATAAGAAGTGACAAAACAGCCCTAGTTTTCAGCCTGAAAGGCCTGCAGAAGAGTTCCTGAAGTCTCTGGAAGGTTGAAAAAGGCCTCGAACCAGCCAAAAATCAGCTGTGAGGCGCACACATGTGCAGTGAGGCAAATTTGCTTGCAGCTCATGTGCTCTGTGTACCACCTGTGGCACGTGCGCCATAGGTTCACCATCATGGGCTTAGTGTCTGAATAACCTTGCATGAGGATGATGATGATGATGGTGTGTGTGTGTGTGTGTGTGTCAGAATAAACATTTTGAGCACTACACTAGACCCCCCCGCCCCCAGGTCAAACACAACCCTGATGCAGCCCTCAATGAAATCAAGTTGGACACCCCTGGTACAATAGTAGGATTCAATTTTTTTTACTACTGGTTCTGTGGGCATGACTTGGTGGGCGTGGCAGGGGAAGGATATACTGCAAAATCTCCATTACCTCCCCAATCCACTAACCTGCTTTCCAGCTCCGTTCTCCTGTGCAAGGCAACAAAATAAGACCAAGCTGATCAGCTGGGACTTGGGAGGCAGAGAATGGGCAGGGCCTTGGGCAGGGCCTTTCAGAGGTTCTCCAAAACCACTCAAAATTTCCACTACCGGTTCTCCAGAACTGGTCAGAACCTTTTGAATACCACCTCTGCCCTGGCCTAATTTAAATAGTTTCTTTTAGGGATGTGTAGAATTCATAAATGACAGTGCTTCTGGTACAGATGACTGATAACCAAACCTGCCAAAACTATTGCAAAGGGCATGGCTTGGAAACAAAACATATCAAAACAAAACTCAATGAATTTAGCAGGTTCCTAACTTCTTTTATTACCGGGGAACAGAGATACGGGAACTCAAGAGCTTTCCTAAGGAGCACAATGTAGTTTGCAAAATTGGGGTAGAGTTTTGTAACCCCTGTTTTTTTTTTTTTTTTTTGCATATCCTTGGTTTAAACCCCCAGTTTCCAATCTTGACAACTCGCAGACTTCTGGAATAGAATAGAATAGAATAGAATAGAATAGAATACTTTATTGGCCAAGTGTGATTGGACACACAAGGAATTTGTCTTGGTGCAAATACTCTCAGTATACATAAAGAAAAGTTACATTCGTTAAGAATCAAGAATCATAATGTACAACACTTAATGATAGTCATAGGGTACAATCAACAATCAAATCATAGTAGGAAACAGTCAATATAAATCGTAAGGATACAAGCAACAAAGTTACAGTCTTACAATCACAAGTGGGAGGGGGATGGGTGATAAGGAGTGATGAGAAGATTAACAGTAATAGTAGTGTACACTTTGTAAATAGTTGAACAGTGTAGAGGGAATTATTTGTTTAGCAGAGTGATGGCTTTCAGGAAAAAAACTGTGTCTAGTTGTTCTGGTGTGCAGTGCTCTATATTGTCATTTTGAGGGAAGGAGTTGAAACAGTTTATGTCCAGAATGTGAGGGGGTCTGTAAATATTTTCACAGTCCTCTTTTTGACTCGTGCAATATACAGATCCTCAATGGAAGGGAGGTTGGTAGTAATTGTTTTTTCTATAGTCCTAATTATCCTCTGAAGTCTGTGTCTGTCCTGTTGGGTTGCAGAACCAAACCAGAGTTATCGAGGTGCAGATGATAGACTCAATAATTTCTCTGTAGAACTGTATCAGCAGCTCCTTGGGCAGTTTGAGCTTTCCGAGTTGGCACAGAAAGAACATTCTTTGTTGTGCTTTTACTCCCAGAATTCCCCAGCCAGCTTGAAGACTTGTGGACTTCAAACTGGGGGATTCTGGGACCTGAAGTCCACAAGTCTTCAAGTTGCCAAGGTTTAAACAAAACACCACTTAGTGCAGGGGTGTCAAACTCAAGGCCCGTGGGCCGAATCCAGCCCATGGCGTGCTTCGATCTGGTCCACGGGGATACCCTGAAAACAGTAAAGGATCAGCCCACAGTGTTTCTGCGCAGCCATCCCAAGCTCTGTTTTTGCAGGCAGAGGATTGTAGGAGGCCATTGCAGGACGTAGATCCCAAGGAGCTGCTGATCCAGTTGCAACCCAACAGGACAGACACAGATTTCAAAGAGTAATTAGGACTGCAGAAAAAACAGTTACTACCAACCTGCCTTCCATGGAGGACTTGTATACTGCAGGAGTCAAAAAGAGGGCTGTGAAAGTATCTACAGACCCGTCACATCCCCGACATCAACTGTTTCAACTCCTTCCCTCAAAATGACGCTACAGAGCACTGCGCACCAGAACAACTGGACACAAGGACAATTTTTCCCCAAATGCCATCGCTCTGCTAAACAATTAATTCCCACAACACTGTCCAACTATTTACAAAGTCTGCATTACTATTAATCTTCTCATCTTTCCTTTCACCCATCTCCTCCCACTTGTGACTGTATGACTGTAACTTTGTTGCTTATTGACTATTTGACGTTATTGACTGTTTCCTAGTATGATTTGATTGCTTATTGTACCGTATGACTATTATTAAGTGTTGTACTTGATGATTCCTGACTCTTGACAAATGTACCTTTTATTTTATGTATACTGAGAGTATTTGCTCCAAGACAAATTCCTTGTGTGTCCAATCACACTTGGCCAATAAAAGAACTCTGTTCTGTCATAGCCGAAAATGGAGCTTGGGAGTCTATTTTTGCTAGCAGAGTGCTCGGGCGACTACAAGCACCCCAAAATGAGTGACATCAAGCTGTCCAAGCCCACCCTGGTCATGCCCTCCATCAAACACAACCCTGATGCGGCCCTCAATGAAATCAAGTTTGACACCCCTGGCTTAGTGCAATGTGTGAATGCAGCCTCTTCCTGTGTCATAAAGGCTGGGAAGCTTATAATGCCAGCAATCCACCTCCCCATCCCTTTTCTTCCTTGTCTCCTCCTCCTCCTCCTCCTCCTCTCCCACAATTGTTATAATCAAAACTATAAGCACTCAACTTTTAAACAAGTGAGCAATCAAAAACGCTCCAGCTGGAATAACTGCTATTCCTCCCAAGACCAAGATCCCCAGCTATTGGGCGAGTCTACCCACCCAGCATCTCCCAAAGGATGGGAACTGTAGTCCAAACCCTTAGGGGGGGGGGGAGGACAGAAATGCTAATTTAGGAAAGAGTTGGCGTGGGTGTCCTAGAAGAAGTAGCTGACTCAATTCCACTCAGGAAACCACCCTTAAAATTACGCGCCCCGCATGCCGAACTCCACCCAGCGTCTCCCCGCCTTCCTTTGCAGCTGGGCCACTTCTAAAACTCTGCGTACGCTCAGAGACCTCTTGTCTCCTGGTCCCCCCCAAGCCGGGATTGCAAGCTTAGTGCCTCGCAAGCCACTTCGGGCACCGTTTCCAGAGCTGGCCAAGCGCCTCTCCAAGCGCAGCCGCGCCTCTCCAAGCGCCCTTCCGCGCCACCGAGCGCCGAAGCGAAGTGCCCCGGGGGCGTTGGGAAGCGTGTCTATCCAGCCGACCCCAACCGCTTCCCCGCCTCCACTCACCGTCTGAGCTGACCGAGTCGTAGGGATCCCGCTGGCCGGAGACTCGGGGTGCTCCGTCCGCCCCGGGCTGGCTGTAGTCCACCAAGCTGAGCCCCTCCAAGGCATCGTAGCCGGCCCGCGACTGGTCCTCCACCGGCACCACGGTGAAGTGCGGCATGGCCGCGGCGGGACGTCGGAAGAGCCGCCGCCTCCTCCTCCTCCTCCTCCTCCTGCCGTCCCCGCCTGGCTCTCCGTCCGCCGCGCCCGGGGCTTAGCCGGAGCAGCTCGACAAGGCGAGCGGGAGACGCGGCGCGGCAGCCTCGGCCGAGCCAGGCTGGCATTCCAGCGGCCTTGGGTCACTTCCTCCCAGGAAGCGCGGCTCGGCGACGCCCCCCACTCCCGCTCCGAGGGACTGCAGAGCAGCCAGCCAGAGCGCTCCGGAGGAGGGAGGGAGAGAAGGAGGGAAAAAGGGACTCCGGCTCGGCTCGGCGCCAGGGCCAGAGCCGCTTAGCCGGCGGGCTCCGACGCGCAGCCCCCGAGGGTCCGCCTCGCTCGCCCCTGCCGGCGCGCCCTTCACTTTGGCCCCGGGGGGAAAAAAGTTTCCCGCCGCTCAGAGTTGCCGCCGGGGGTGTGTGGGGGTGTGTGTTCTTGGTGCTCTCTTGGTTGTTCCCTTGCAGACGTTTCCTTGCCCAAACTCGGTGAAGTTGACCCGGGTCGTCTCCCTCGCAACCCTGCGCGCTGGATTCACGTGTCCCCCTTGCCTGACGAGCTCGCTTTTGCAGCGCGAGCCTGAACCTTAGCCCGGCGAGCCCAGGGTGGAAGTTCGCACGCCTCAAAGGCACCAACGTGCCTACCGTCCCTGTCCTATGGTTTATTTTTTATTTTTTTATTTCTTTTATTTGTCTTATATGCATCCATTTCATGTATCCATAACTATGTTTATACTTATACCTGTTATCTTATAATTGCTTGACAAAATAAATAAATAAAAATAAATAAATAAGCTCTGGCTCGTTGGGGGGGGGGGGTGTTGTGTGAATGCAACTGATTTGGGGTTTATTCAGCACACAGTGGCTTATGCCAGAGAGTGAACTCAGCCGTGTTTGGGGTATTGTGTGAATGCAACGGATGGAGGTTTATTCAGTCCACCGTGGCTTATTCCAGAGTGTCAACTCAGTTTCATCTGTTTGAGGTTTTGTATGAATGCAACTGATTGGAGTTTATAAGCCCACCATGGCTTATTATAGACCGTGAACTCAGCTGTGTTTGGGGTATTGTATGAATGCAACTGATTGGGGTTTATTCAGCCCACCATGGCTTATTCCAGAGTGTGAATGCTGGGTTTAAGGTGTTGTGTGAATGCAACTGATTAGGGTTTATTCAGCACACCATGGCTTATTCCAGAGTGTGAATGCTGGGTTTGAGGTGTTATGTGATTGCAGCTGATTAGGGTTTATTCAGCATAAGATGGATTATTTACTGTAGACCGTGAACTCAGCTGTGTTTGGGGTGTTATGCACTTACTCCAGAATGTGAACTCAGCTACTGTTCAGCTGCCAATAATTCTGCTATAATAACAACATCCTCCTCTTTATTTAGACTTTTCCATGTCTTCATGCTGACTGGTAGGTAAATATTTACCTGATTGAGAGGTCTGTTTGCTAACTTAAGGCAGGAGTCACACAATGGGCTGCCTTACTTGCGATTTGTGAAACCAAACAGAGATGGGTTCACACACTGCAGGGAGGCTTAACGTGGTTAGTGGTTTTGGCTCGGCAGGCTATGTGAGCAGAAACATGGCAAATCATGGTTTATGCATTTACAAAAGCAGCCCAGTGTGCTTTACCAAACAAACCATGATATAGTATAATCTGTGAACCAAGACATAATTTCCTCTGGGCTGAATTTATTTATTTTACTTATTTTATTTGTCAAAAGCTTACAATATAACAGAAACAAGAATAAACATAAGTTTAAATACAAGAAATAGGAACTAATAATTGGGGATAATAGGACAGGGACGGTAGGCACGATGGTGTGCTTATGCACGTTCCTTACAGATCTCTTAGGAACGGGGTGAGGTCAATAGTGGATAGTTTGAGGGTAAAGGAGTGGGAGTTGGAGCAGGTAACAACAGAATCAGGTAGCGAGTTCCAGACATTGACCACTCTGTTGCTGAAATCATACTTCCTGCAATCAAGTTTGGAGCGGTTTACCTGTAGTTTATATCTGTTGTGTGCTCTAGTGTTGTTGTTAAAGCTGAAATTGAATTGGACTTGGGGAGAGGAATGCAAAAGGGTTTATGCTAATCCATGTTTACTCTAAGTATCCCTTTGAGCTATGCAGCTAATGATAAAACACTGTGAATGTATTGGCACCCTTCAGTCTCAAAAGACTATGGTATCGTGCTCTGAAAAGAGGTCCTAAAACAGCATCTAGCGTGGCTAAAAAAGCCAATTTGACACTGCAATCCCTTCCACACTGAGGACAGACACAGTCTGACCCCTGCCCAGCACCCCAGATTTCACTGCCCCTTTGTCAGCCTGCCAAGAGCGTCTCTTCTTCAAATTGGAGAAGGTCATGCTGTGTCTTTAGCCTCCAAGCTGAACAATCAGAGATCAAGGTTTCCCAGCTGTTGATGTCCATTCCCAAGGCCTTTAGATCCCCCTGGCAGATACCCTTATATCGTAACTGTGGTCTCCTTTTCGGGCACTTTCCCTGCACTAATTCTCCATACATGAGGTCTTTTGGAGTCCGACCATCAGCCATCCTCACAACCTGCCCAAGCCAGCATAGACGTCACTGCTTCAAGAGTACATAACAGGCTAGAAATTCCAGCACATTCCAAACACTGTGAATTACGGTTTGGTAATTTGAATTTGGACTGGAAATGCTCATCTTGGATTCTTGACATTGAACAGATAATTCTCCCTCTGCAAGGGACTCCAGGTTTGGTAAGCCGTGCAGGCTAATTTTAGATGAAGAGTCCCACCCCGCAAAAAATCAAAATTGCTTTTCCCCTCCCTTTTTGCAAGAAAGTGACATACAGATTTTTTTAGATTTTAGATAAACAGAGTTGGAAGGGAACTTGTAGGCCATCCAGTCCAACCCTCTGCCTAAGCAGGAGACCCCACATCATTTCTGACTGATTGCTGTCCAGTATCTTCTTGAAAGCCTCCAACTTCTGAAGGCAACTTCTGTTCCATCAGTTGATTGTTCTCACTGTCAGAAAATTCCTCCTTATTTCCAGGTTAAATCTCTCCTTGATCTGTTTCCATCCATTATTCCTTGTCTGGCCTTCGGGCGCTTTAGAAAATAGCTTGACCCCCATTCCTCTTCTCTGTGGCAGCCCCTCAAATATTGGAAGACGGCTATCCTGTCTCCCCTGGTCCTTCTCTTCACTAGATTAGCCAAGCCCAGTTCCTGCAACCGTTCTTCATGTCTCCAGTCTCCTAATCATCCTGGTTGCTCTTCTCTGCACTTTTTCTAGAGTCTCAACGTCCTTTTTTTATAATTTTATAACCAAAACTAGATGCAATACTCTAGGTGTGGTCTTATAAAGGCTTTATAAAGTGGTATTAGTACCTCACTTGATCTTGATTGTATCCCTCTGTTAATGCAAATCGGTTGATTGTTCTCACTGTCAGAAAATTTCTCCTTATTTCCAACTTGAACCTCTCCTTGTTCAATTTCCATCCATTATTCCTTGTCTGGCCTTCGGGTGCTTTGGATAATAGCTTGACCCCTTCTTCCTCCTCTCTGTGGCAGCCCCTCAATTGTTGGAAGACTGCTATCCTGTCTCCCCTGGTCTTTCTTGTCACTAGACTAGATTAGATCGTTCATTCTGTTTTTGGCTTCTTGCAGATATCCCTTTCCACAGTTAAGGGAGAAAAGTAAAGGTGAGGCCCTGATTACAGAACCAGATTTTTGGGGAAAGGACATATTGGCTGACTCTTCTCTGACACCTTCCAGGGAGGAGAGGCAACTGTATTGAGGAATGTGATGAAGGCAGGAAAATTGGGAAGGCGGGGAGAAATGTAGCAGAAGGATGATGATTATGAGGAAAATAAAGAGACAGAACCTTACTTATATTTTAAATAAATGAATAGTGAGTCGTGACCATTTTTCACACTTACGACCATTGCAGCATCCCCATGGTCACGTGATTTACATTCAGATGCTTGACAACTGACTCATATTTATGACGGTTGCGGTCTCCCAGGCAGAGGTGGTATTCAGCCGGTTCTGACCAGTTCTGGAGAACCAGTAGTAGAAATTTTGAGTAGTTTGGAAAACCGGCCAATGCCGCCAATCCCACCTTTGACTGTCCCAGCCCCCATCTCACTGCCTCCCATTGAGTCCCAGCTGATCAGATGGGTCTTCTTTGGTTGCCCTGCACAGGAGAACAGAGCTGGAAAGCAGGTTAGTGGGGTGGGGAAGCAATGGGGATTTTGCAGTATCCTTCCCCTGCCACGGCCACCAAGCTACGCCCACAGAATCTGTAGTAAAAAAAATTTGAATGCCACCACTGGTTGCTTTATCCAGAGGTCAGAAGGCACCTTCTCGGCTGCCTGCTCACCTGTGCAGGAGAAGAGAGCTCTTTGCCCCTGTACGTTATTTCCTTGAGGACTTCTGACATTTTGAGGGCCGTCTGCATCGATGTGACATTAACCACGGAGAGGGTTGTCAGCATTAGCTCTCTAAGCTTGAGAGACAAGGAGAGGCCGTGAAAGGAAGGACACAGAACACTGAATAACTTTCCACTGATTTGTTGTTCTCAGTGTGAGGAAATGTCTTCTTAGATCTAGGTTGGATCTCTCTTTAATGATCTTCCACCAGAGGTGGTATTCAGCCAGTTCTGACCAGTTCTGGAGTACCAGTAGTGGAAAATTTGAGTAGTTTGGAGAACTGGCAAATCCCACCTCTGACTGGCCCTGCCCCCATCGGCTGGTTCTTCTTTGGTTGCCCTGCCCAGGAGAACAGAGC
Source organism: Pseudonaja textilis (assembly GCF_900518735.1). Next base: position 765,651 of record NW_020769375.1, on the reverse strand, counting down.
TGGAAAGCAGGTTAGTGGGGTGGGGAGGGAATGCGGATTTTGCAGTATCCTTCCCCTGCCACGCCCACTCAGCCACACCCACCAAGCCACATCAAGCCACGCCCACAGAACTGGTAGTTAAAATATTTTGAATCCCACTGCTGGTCCCAGGATCGGATGACCCCCTTATGCAACCTTCTGTCAAGCAAACCCAATGGGGAAACCAGATTTACTTAACGACGGCATTACTAATTTAACAACTTAATGACTGTGGCAAGAAAAATCATAAAATGGGGCAAGACTCACCACAAAATTCTCACGTAGCATCATCAATTTTGGGCTCAGTTTTGTGGTTGCAAGTTGAGGGGTGCCTGTAGTTGCTTTTATCGATAAAGGAGAATATCTGTAGCTCGGGGTTGAAATAAAGAGTTCTAGGGGGCTCCCTGAGTTTGGTTTTTTTTTTTTCTTGCAGATGTTTCATACTGTTCACTCCCTATTTTGGGTAATAAAACATCTGCAAGAAAACAAGCTCAGAGAACACAAAGACCCCTCACTTGTGCATAACGGTAAGCTAAGATTTTGGAAGGATAATTCTAAAAGGGTCATACTTGCTTGCTTTGCATTTATTATCAATGCAGATTAAATGTTTTATTTGGCCTGCAAGGGAAATCATTCCTTATCATTCTGCCTTGCCTGGAAGAGATGTGAGATTAAATGAGAATGATTTAACCTACGGAGTTAACATTTTTCTAGACAATTCAGATTAGACACAAGCATGGGTGTGTTTGACAACAGGCCAAACATGAGTAATTTTTAACCTTGTCTTATTTTATGGTGGTTCTTCTTGTTGTACAAACGCAGATGATGAGATTACATGGTGGAAATGCAATAACATTTGGGATATTTTGGTAAACAAAGCTTGCAGTTATGAAGTTTAAAGTGTTCTGCAAATACAATCAGAGGCCAGCAAATTGAACGTAAATAAAGGAAGACCTGGAGCTGAAGAAATGAATGGAAAAGGAAAATGGAGAATTTCAGTAAAGGGTTAAGAATATGGAATACAAGAGGGTGTTTGGAAAAATTCAAGCTTCTAGAAATTAATCAGTAAACCAAGACAATGTATATGCCATAAAGAATTCTCAAATCCTTAAAATAATATAAAGATATGTTATAAGCGATTACTACAATATGATATGCTTGATTGATGGAAATGAATGATATTAAAAATTAGGCTTTATAATAGTTGAATTCTGCTCAAAAAAATGAGATAAATTGGCAACAACAGTCTGATAATGATTTGATAATAGTATGGTATTAAATGGATAGTAGCTGTATATGATTTGAATTGTAACTCAAAATAGGATGGAATGACTATTGATATTGTGCACAAGAGATATGTACCCACTGACACACTGCATAATGGAAAGAAGATTTTATTCAGTGTTGCATGTTTAGTGTTTGTTTATGTTTGTTGTTTAAAATTATTTTTTTTTAAAAAATAAAAGAATTCTCAAATCCTTCACTTATTCTTCCTCAAATAAAATAACAATAAAAACAGAGAGCAGATAACTTTTTCTTACTCTTGTCTTTCTCCATCCTGCTGTTTTCCTTACATGCAAAAATGAAAATAAAAATATTGGGGCTTTTTTGCACAAACGGAATGGCACATAGATTCTCAAAAAGGTCTTCATCTGATGCGCAAATACATTCAAGGTATCTTATAGATTCTAAAGCGGAGGGATTTTATGATAAATTGACTGATCTAGACAGGATCTTGACAGGTACTGATGAAAAAATGATTAAAAAATTATACACTTATTTGTTGGAAATTTTATTAGAGGAGGAACAAGTTAAAGAAACGATGATTGTTTGGGGGAAGAATTTTGGATATGGGATTGATTTGGAGAAATGGGAAAAATTGTGGTCTCAAAATTATAAAATGACAATGTCAACAGCTTATAAAGAAAACTTGTATAAGATGTTTTACAGGTGGCATTTCCCCCCGACAAGGATAGCAAGAATGTTTAAGAACAAATCGGAAAAATGTTGGAAGTGTCATCAGATACCTGGTTCATATTACCATATGTGGTGGACTTGTGAGGATGCTAGAAAATATTGGACTAAATTCGCATATGGTTGGAAAAAATGACAAAGACACATATAGACTTGAAACCAGAGATTTTTTTACTGGGAATCTTACCAGATATATATAATAAAAATTTGAAGTATTTGATTGTAAATATATTAACAGCGGCTAGGATTGTATTTGCTAAGAACTGGAAGAGTGAGAAAACTCCATCAGAAGAAGAAACTATTAAGAAAATATTGGATTGTGCTGAAATGAGTAAATTGACATTTGAAATCAGAGAACAAGAAGATAAACAATTTTATGAAGTTTGGGATCTTTTTTATCAATGGTTAGATAATAAAACATAATGATAGAATATTCAGATTTAGCATAAAAAAATTTTTTTTCTTGATATTATCTTTATAAAACATTATTAAGGTAGATTTGGTATGATCTTATGATTTATTGAAAAATAAATTAAGCAAACTATAGTTATCTCGTTAAAATATGAATTAACAACTGATGATTGTTGGGTATCTGGTGTGCATGAGTGAAGGGGCACAGGAGACATGTGCGCATGTGCAGAGATGCATGGAACATGGGGAGATTGCACGCACATGTGCTCAGATGCACGGGCCATGGGGGGATTGTGCACGCATGCGCAGGTGGATGGTGCAAGGGGTGATTATGTGCACATGCAGAGAGATGTGAAGCGCATGCAGGGTGATTGCACGCATGCGCAGATGCATGGTGAGAGTGGAGGGATTGCACATGCATGCACAGATGTATGGAGAGTGGAGGGGTTGCATGCGCATGCAGAGGGGGTGTGGGGGCCCCAGCATGCATTGCTTCCTGGGTGCTAGCATGTGAGCGCACAAGCATGCAATTATCGGCACGGGGCCCAAAAAAGGTTTGCCACCACTGACTTAGAACGTCACTAAACACATGATTGCGAGGACTACCTGTATACAGGGCTGGGATTCTACCAGTTCGCACCTATTCACTAGAACCAGTTGTTAACATTCTAAGCAGTTCGGAGAAATGGTTGTTAGAAGAAATTACTGGCCTAATTCTGTAAGGAAGGCAGGAAGGAAACATTCTGGTGTTGCTTACAGAAACTGCCTCTCCATTAACCCTCATTCCATTCTTGGAAGGACTAGACTTCCTGTCTCAGGAACTTCTCTGGAGTTTTTTCCCCCCTCCTTTGCTGGTACTTTGCGTGTGTGGAGTGACCATTCAAAGTTACAATGGCACTGACAAAAGTGACTTATGACCATTTTTCACACTTACGACTGTTGCAGCATCCCCACAGTCATGAGAGGCCAGGTGAGGAGATGCGTGCCTTGATGTGAGTGATGTTGAGTTGGCCACACCCACCCAGTCACGTGACCACCAAGCAGGAGTGGGATTCTACCGGTTCTGTCCACCTCTGTAGAACTGGCAGTTCTGAAGAGCAGCAGACAGAGAACATACATGGAACCAGTTCTATGTCTGCTGCTGTTTTGCCCCACCCGCTCGCCCGGGTTCTTAGCTGACCTTTATTTCCTGCATTTTCAACCTCAGCCGCTTTGCGCGACACAGCTGCAGTTGAAAAAGCAGGAAAAAGGGGCTTTTCCAACCGCTGCGTACCCACCCACAGCTCTGCTCAGCTGTCCGGGCAGCTCAGCGGGTCGTAAATTGCACTTGGGCAACGCCGAGCAACAGAATCGGTAGTTATACTGGTTGGATCCCATCCCTGACACCAAGCCACGCCCACCACCTAAGCCACGCCCACAGAACCGGTTGTTAAAAAATTCAAAAATCCCACCCCTGCCTGTATACCTTTGAATCGGGAAGGGATTTGCCCTTTAAAAGGAAATGAATATAGGAAAACTGGATGCTATCCCGCGTGGAGAACTTTCTCATGCTTTTTGAGAACGCGCCTTGAAGAAAAGCACAATCAAAAGCTCAGCATTTGATTACATCTGATCTCAATCTAATTTTACCTTTCCTTGCCCACAAATGAATTGGTAAGGGCTTCCTGTATATAATGGCTTTCCTGCTTTTTCCCCCAGTTGCATGACTAAAGATTGGTTTCCGGCTCCTGATTAAAGCTAATTTTGAGTTATAGCGTAAATTAGAAGTTGATAGAATTATTTTTAACCTGCTTTTGAACCTTTTTTGATTTATGTTTGGTGCTGGCTTCTGCCTCTTTCTGGTTTTTTTCCTCCTTGATCTATTCTTCTGTTCTGGCCTTTATCACAGAGGCAGGCAACTATAACAACTTTATGACCCGTAGACTCAAGGGTGGGATTCCATTTTTTTAACAACCGGTTCTGTGGGCGTGGCTTAGTTGGTGGACGTGGCTTGGTGGTCATGTGACCGGGGGGACGTGGCTTGGTGGTCATGTTATTGGCTGGGCGTGGCCAACTCAATATCACTCACATCGAGGCACGCATCTCCTCGCCTGGCCTCTCATGACTGTGGGGATGCTACAACAGTCGTAAGTGTGAAAAATGATCATAAGTCACTTTTTTCAGTGCCATTGTATCTTTCAACGGTCACTCCACATGAGCAAAGTACCAGCAAAGGAAGGAAAAAAAAAACTCCAGAGAACTTCCAGAGACAGGAAGTCTGGTCCTGCCAAGAATGTAAAAAAGGATTAGGCCAGTAATTTCTTCTAACAACTGGTTCTCTGAACTGCTTAGAATGTTAACAACCGGTTCTAGCGAATAGGTGTGAACTGCTAGAATCCCACCCCTGCATAGACTTCAATTCCCAGAATTCCCGAGTCAGCCATGAATTCTGTGAGTTGGAATCCTGAGGTGGTAAAGTGGCTATAGCTGCCCGCCTCTGCCTTATCACAATTATTCCTGATGGAAATTAGCCCTGCTAACCCCCAGATGGTTCTATTCTGTTTCCACATCCCTAAATCTTAATACTAAGAATTGTAATAGTAATATAATTCTGCCTCTTTCACACAACTTTTAATTGGATGAGCCGATTGAACTATTGGGGGTGGGAACGTTGGCATCACTTTGTATATGTGATTTACGTGCCCATTTTCTCAGATTCAGAATTCTTTTGTTGCTACCACTTGACTTCCAGTAAAAGATATCTTTTCTCTAATTAATGGAGTCTAAGTATTTCTTTCTTGGATTTTGAATGGAGCACCATCTGATAGCAAACAAAGAAGACCCAGCCAATCAGCTGGGACTCTGGGAGGCAGAGGATAGATGGGTTTGACGGGACCAGTCAGAGGTGGGATTTGCCGGTTCTCCAAACTACTCAAAATTTCCACTACTGGTTCTCCAGAACCGGCCAGAACCTGCTGAATACCACCTCTGCCTAGGGCAGTGATGGCAAACCTGCTCGTCCTCATGCGCACACATGTATGCATGCCATCACCCATAAGGCAATGCACATGGGTGCCCCAACACCCCCTGCACATGCATGCGTGACCCCCCATGCACATTGTGCATTTCTGTGCATACACGTGCATCTCCTGCATGTGCCCCACCCCCATGCTCAGCAGCTATCTGATAACTAGCTGGTGGGTGGGCGCCGTGCATGCCTGCGCAGTGAATCTGAGCTGGGGCGATGGCTTGTGTGCCGGTGGAGATGGCTCTGTGTGCCACTTCCAGCATGTGTGCCATAGGTTCGCCATCATGGGCTTAGGACCTAGGCTCATGGAACCCTGTTGCCTTCCCACGGAAGTGGTACCTATTTATCTACTTGCATTTGCATGCTTTTGAACTGCAAGGTGGGTAGGAGCTGGGGCAAGGGATGGGAGCTTACCCCGTTGCGTGGAGTTCGAGTCTTTAGCTTGGGCTGGCAGCTTTCCAGCTGATGAGCTCAGCATCTTTAATTTCTGAGCCATTGCACACATCCACCTCATCGTAATGCCCCAAATCCTACAACGATGCAGTTGTCATATAGATTAGAACTCAACTTGAAGGAGACTTTTCTTAATACGTTGAAGCAAAAAACAAAAACAAAAAAAGTTTGGGACAGGTTGGAATGGGGACATTTGGGGGTCTTTTTCCTTTCTTCTTGGACGCAGCCCAGCCCAGCTTCTAATAAATGTCATTACCGGGAACAGGATGGTTGGCTTAGCCAAAATGAACGAACAATGCAAGATTGTTTTGTTCAGCTTCTCATAGGCTCTTTCAAGAGCAGAAACTTTTTATGAAGAAATGAAAAAAGGAAACGAACGCAGCTTTCCTTCCTCATCTTCTAAGTAGCGAAAGCAGACTGTGGAGGCACTCTGAATGGAGCAATGCCTTCAGTTCTTGGCAGGGTTTGCCTGACCATTATTAATTCAATTGCCCCTAATTTTCTGGGTTCATGCAATTAAATTGGCTGAAATGGCATTGACTCTTCTCTTCAGGGAAGTAATTGTTGCTGCTCACCCTAAAATGATGCAACATGTTTCCCGCTGGCCTGTATTTCATAGCATTTGACAAGCACAGAGTCTTGTTTTTGTGTACATCTGAATTTTTGATGGTTGGTTTAGCACTTGTTACAGATATGTTTAGGCTTTAGTTTTTCCCCCTTTTGTTCATATGTTTATTTCTCAGTTGTATGTGTGTGTTTTTAATTTCTTTGTGGCTATTTGGTTTCATTCTGTGTTTTTCTTCTTTATTTTTCAAACTTGTAATAAAGTATGCAAAGAAAGAAAGAAAGAAAGAAAGAAAGAAAGAAAGAAAGAAAGAAAGAAAGAAAGAAAGAAAGAAAGAAAGAAAGAAAGAAAGAAAAGCCTTTCAGAATAAGAACATTGGCCCATCCAGTTCAAAATACTGCTTCTGAACCCCTCAAATTCTTGGTCCCTACAAGCAAGTTTAAAGTTAGGAAAGAAGACTAGAAGATACCTTGCCTTAGGGACACCCCAAAAGTGTGTGGGTGCCCATCAAGTCTGGGAGAGGAATTCTGCAAAACAAAATTCTTCCATTCAATTGTGTGCAATTCTCAGAGACTACCTGGGGCAAGTCCCTGCAGATTTCTTGGTGAGGTTTTTCAGAAGTGGTTTGCCATTGCTTCCTCCCCGGGGCTGAGGGAAAGTGCCTGGCCCAAGGTCACACAGCTAGCTTCATGCCCAAGGCAGGATTCAAACTCCCAGTCTCCCAGTCTGTACCCTGATGCCTTAACCACTACACCACACTGGCTCTGCAAATGGGGTATCACCACAAAAACGGTTGACACACACACCCCTTTTAAAGGAACACCCTACCTCCTTTGGTGGGCCAACCCAGAAGAAGACTTCATCAGATGATCTTTAGGTCTGGTATGTACTTATGGGGAAAAAAAGTGTTCCTTGAGATAACCTGCTCCTAAGCGGTTGAAACCACACTTGGATTTGAATCTGGAGGCAGGGGCAGCCAACATAGAGAATGAAGTGCTGACATAATCTCACAAGCTTTGATTGAACAACATGTAGGGACTTCCTTCTTTCTAAGGAGGAGTGAAGAAAACAAGAACTTGGCCACGCAAGGCTTGCTTTTCCCCAGCGATTCAGCTGAAGGTCCCTCTAAAAAAACCACTTTCCCTGGAAAAAAAAGGTCATCACTCAAAGCAGGAAGAGGCTTTGCAAATGTAGCAACTCCCTGTTATCAGCAGAAAGAGGAACTTTCTCAGAAAGGATTGAGCAAGACATTCGGCTCCAAGCTTCAGGATGGGCTCTGGCGGAAACTTGGGGCAGGTAAGGCTAATTCCACCATGAATCTTCTGCCCTTCCACTTTTATTATGCTGAGAAGGAGCTGAGATAAATATAAAAAGATACAGCAGTATCACAATCACAGGACTGGAGCTGTGGTGGTGCAGTGGTTAGAGTGCAGTACTGCAGGCTGCTTCTGCTGACTGCCGGCTGCCTGCAATTTGGCAGTTCGAATCTCACCAGGCTCAAGGTTGACTCAGTCTTTCCATCCTTCCGAGGTGGGTAAAATGAGGACCCGGATTGTTGGAGGCAACAGGCTGACTCTGTAAACCACTTAAAGAAGGCTGGAAAGCACTGTGAAGAGGTATATAAGTGCTATTGCTATTGCCAATCTATCCATCCATCCATCCATCCAGTATTGCAGGCTGACTCTGCCCACTGCCAGGAGTTCGATCCTAACTGGCTCCAGGTTGACTCCAAGGTGGGTAAAATGAGGACCCAGATTGTTGAGGACAAGAGGCTGACTCTGTAAACCACTTAGAGAGGGCTGTAAAGCACTATAAAGCGATATATAAGTAAGTACTGTTGCTGGAGGCTAAAACATGAAGAATGGTTACAGGAATTGGGTATGTCTAATCTAGTGAAAAGAAGGAGCGGGGTGACATGATAACAATATTCCAATATTTGGGGGGCTGCCAGAAAGAAAAGGGGAGTTCACTCTATTCTCCAAAAACACTTGAAGGCAGGACAAGAAGAAATGGATGGAAAGGAGAGAAGCAACCTAGAACTAAGGGGAAATTTCCTGATAACAATTAATCATGGGAAGAGCTTGCCTCCAGAAGTCATGTGTGCTCCATCCCTGGAAGTTTTCAAGAAGAGACTGGACAGTTATTTGTCTGAAATGGTATAGGGTCTCCTGACTGAGCAGGGGTTGGACTAGAAGACCTCCAAGATCCCTTCCAACTCTTGTTATTCTGTTCTGTTGTCACTACATTGATTAGCACTGTGAAACTCATCTTGCAGGTTTTGATACGTGATAGGTGGCTTGTATTTAGAGTGAAAATATCAGTGCTGATTAGAGCTCCCAAGACAGTCATCTGAATTGTTTCAGTTCCCATATGATGCTCCCGGGGAGAGAGAGAGAAAGAGAGAGAGAGAGAGAGAGATGAGGCTATCCAGTTGTAAAATAACAAGAAAGCCATCCTTAAGGGCTTCCCATACAGTAGCATTAGCAATAGCACTTAGACTTAGGACTAGCAAATTTAAGCTACAAAATTCCAGGGGACCATTTGATAGAAGAAAGCTTTCATTCTATTGGTTGGCTGTAACAGCTGTCCTGTTAAGGAGGTAGGGTAGCAATAGCAAATTGCCACATTGCAGGCAGCCGGCAGGCAGCAGAAGTAGCCTGCAGTACTGCACTCTAACCACTGAGCAACCACAGTACCTAGTTTAGTCCATTTCACTATCCCTGCTAGTCAGTTTCACAATATCTCCCAACTCTTTAGCTTGATTTTTTTTATCTCTACATCCTGAAAGAGCAATTACATTCCAGCAGGATAGAATCTTTCAAGTAAAATCAGTAAGAAGCACATCCACTTTGAAAATACAATAAGACATCACACAAATAATATAATTATATATAAAAAAACCCAATACAGGTACTCCTCCATTTACAATCATTCTTTTAGAGATGGTTCCAAGTTACAACGGCACTGAAAAAAGTGACTTATAATTGTTTTTTTCAACTTACAACTGTTGCGGCATCCTCATGGTCACATGATCAAAATTTGGATGCTTGGCAACCGGTATGTATTTATAATGGTTGCCGTGTCCCCGGGGTCATGCGACCATCTTTTGTGACCTTTTGATAAGCAAAGTCAACAGGGGAGTCATATTCACTTAACAATATGGTAGTAACTTAACAATTGCAGTGTTTCACTTAACAATTGTTGCAGGAAAGGAAGAAATAATGACTGGAATAGAGTAGAGCAGAGTACAGTAGAGTAGAACAGAGTAGAGTAGAGTAGAGTAGAAGAGAACAATTCTTTAGTAAAAATCACAAGAGGGCACTATTATCCAGCATATGACTTTAGACTAATTAAATCAATGAATCATTATGGTTTTTTCAGTCCTTGTTGTCTTTTGCAAAAGTTTCTACTACTTAAACAATAACTAAGTCCTGACTAGAGGCATTTTTGCACCTGCAGTGTTCCCACTTCCAAACATTAACCAAGAAAAGTAAATCTGGTCCCAATCCTCCTATTTGCACCTTGTCAAAACCCACTGAACATTATAAGGTCTCTAAGATTAGTGAGTTTCTGAGCATAGATTAATCCTCAGGTGAACGGCCGTAATCACCTACTTCTCAGCTGCTTAAATCCAAAAGTCTTTTGGAACTCAGCCTAGTCTAGATGCAGCCTGACCTAAAGAGAGCTGAAAACTCTCTGCAAGATCCAGGTGTCTAAGTAATCCTCCACTGGAAGATGTGAAGCATCAGCAGTCAGACAGAGCTGATAGCAATAGCACTTAGACTTATATACTGCTTCTTGGTGCTTTACAGCCCTCTTTTAAGCGGTTTACAGAGTCAGCTTGTTGCCCGCAACAATCTGGGTCCTCATTTTACTCACCTCAAAAGGATGGAAGGCTGAGTCAACCTTGAGTCCATCAGGATCGAACTGCAGGCAGTCAGCAGAGTTAGCCTGCAATATTGCATTTTAACCACTAGGTGAAGGTAAAGTTTGCCCTCACACATATGCGTTAGTCATTTCCGGCTCTAGGGGGAGGTGCTCATCTCCATTCCAGAGCCGAAGAGCCAGCGCTGTCCGAAGACGTCTCCGTGGTCATGTGGCCGGCATGACTAAATGCTGAAGGCGCAAGGAACGCTGTTACCTTCCCACCAAAGTGGCCCCTATTGTCCTACTTGCATTTTTACCTGTTTTCGAACTGCTAGGTTGGCAGAAACTGGGACAAGGAACAGGAGCTCACTCTGTTATGCGGTGCTAGGGATTCGAAGCATTGAACTGCCGGCCTTTCTGATAGACAAGCTCAGCGTCTTAGCCACTGAGCCACATGTCCCTATTTTAATCACTATGCCACCAAAATTCTTTCTTTTCTTGTCATATATTTCACTTCTGTCCATTGCTCCCTGTCTGCAGGAAAAGGAGTAGCCGAACCTGGAAATGGAATCAAAAGAGGAATCAGCCTAGAGCGAGGGTCCCCATTATCCAGGCCACAGCCTGGTCCTGGGCTGCAGCCCAATCAGAACCAGGCTGCACAAGCCAAGGGCAAGCTTGCTCATGCAACTCTTTTTCCACCAGCAGTGGGTGCTCGCATTTACGCATAAAGCTCCTTTTAAATATATAGCTCTTTTTGAAAATACTTAGCATGAAAAATCAGAGGTTGTGGTTTACTGCAAGTAAGAGGAAAAATGTGGATGAAATAATTACATCAAGGCAAACAAAGAGATAATGATAATCAAAGTTTGCAAAGAAAACGTGCTAAAATGGCAGACACAAAACAGGACCATGACAATGAACAAGTCAAAAAACTGGTTGAAAATTGAAGAAGTAAGTAAAGCATAGTGTGCTCCAGAAGTGGGATTCAGCCGGTTCTGATTAATTCTGGAGAACTGGTAGCGGAGATTTTGAGTAGTTCAGAGAACCGGCAAATCCCACCTCTGACTGGCCCCGCCAACCCCATCTATTCTCTGCCTCCCATTGAGTCCCAGCTGATCGGCTGGGTCTTGTTTTGTTGCCCTGCCCAGGAGAATGGAGCTGGAAAGCAGGTTAGTGGATTGGGCAGGAATGGGGATTTTGCAGTAACCTTCCCCTGCCATGCCATGCCAAGCCAAGCCATGCCCACCAAACCACGCCCACAGAACCAGTAGTAAAAAAAAATGAATCCCACCACTGGACTTGGTATGTAAAAAAAAAAATGAAAACAAAGTGGGCAAGACCAGGAATTGACAATAGCTATAAGGAAGGGAACAGATGGGTTAATTTCTGCAGTGTAAGAAAAAGCAATGCCAAAAATGTTATGAAATCAAGGATTCATCAGCAGCACAGGCAGATTTTTTTTGGTTTATTTGTTTTGGTAAAAGAGGATGAAATGAGGATTTTGTCATGAGTGGATGAAACGGAGGCTGATTATAAACAGTGACATGGCTGGATAGCCATGATGACTTACTGGCATTCGTGCTCAAGCTATCATTTCCTGAATGTGGTACATTGCTACAGTAAATTTGTGGAAAACAATGTTAACATTTCCTGGAGTTACTATGTACAAACAGATGGTTACTTAGAATACAACAACACACCAAAAATATACCCTTACAGTTATTGGTACATTCAGCAGAATAACAGAGACACATTTTAAACAAACTAAATATTTGCTTATTGCCAACTGCAGATTGGCCGAAATAACCCTCTCCAAAACCCCTCATTTTGGTGGCATCTCTTATATCTTACGGGGCTGCGATGACTCAGTGGTTAAAGATGCTGAACTTGTCAGCTGGAAAGCTGACAGCCCAGGTTTGAGATCTGAGCACCATGTGGCGGGGTGAGTTCCCGTTCCTTGCTCCAGCTCCTGCCCATTTAGCAGTTCAAAGAACGCAAATGCAAGTAGATAAATAGATACTACTTCCGTGGGAAGGTAACGGAGTTCCTCGGGAAACATTGGCTCCCTCAGTTGTTGTTAAACCAGCAGCATCCAGATTACTTGTTCCTGTATTCCTTCCCTTAAATAATCAAATCAGATCAAATCAAAGTCTCCTAAATGTTGCTTTTTAATCCAGTTCTCAGTTGACATTTATTGCATACATGGTTCATTTAATATGCATTTAAATTTAAATGAATTAAAATTTATTTAAGATTGCATAAAGCAGCTAATAGCAAGGTCTTTCTAAAACTAATAGAACATTTAACTATAAATAAGAGATAAGAAGGGCTAGAAAGAATTTATTCTCGCTTTTCCATCCAAGCAATCTCCAAATGTTGGCCTATTGATTATTTGATTCATAAAAACTTTTAAAAAAAATATCTGACAGATTCTTGAGGTCTTCAGACAATGGCCTAACCTCAGGGTTATATCTAATCTAGAGCAGTGGTTGCCAACCAGTGGGCCGGGGACCAGTGGTGATCTGCGATAAAATTTTGGTGATCCGCAGAGAAATGTCTTCCCCAATGCAATTAATCCAGGCTGCGCAGGAACACAAAGCTTGTGTCACTTGCATTGCGAACCTGAGGTAGTGAGGGGAGGGGGGAAAGGGCAGGGGGGGGGGACTTGCCTCACTCACCCCACGCACCTTGCCTGGCCACCGGGCTGCTTCTTTCCGCTTCTTTCTTCTTCTGTTTTTGGCTGCAAGCACAAAAAGTAGCAAAAGTCTTTCTTTCTCTGCCCCGAACTCCTCCAGAAATGAGTCTTTGGGACCCTGGAAGGCCTCCTGCTCCAAGAGGCTGCATTGGTGTGACAAGTCTCACAAAGACTCATTTCTGGTGGAGTTTGGGGGAGAGAAAGAAAGACTTCTGCTGCTTCTGCTGCTTTCTTTGCATGAAGCCAAAAGTCTCTCTTTCTCTCTCTCTCTCTCTCTCTGAGAACGGAGCTGAAGACAGTAAAGAATGATCGATCAGTAGGAAAACGGGGTGGGGAATTTTCCTGAAGACTTTTGGGGGGGATTTCCCTGGGGTCTCTGGTCAACAGGATTCAAAATTATGAGTTTGGTGGACCCTGAGGTCCAAAAGATTGGCGACCCCTGATTTAGAGGACACCTAGTTTAGGAACTGTGAACGGGGAATTGCTCATGATTGCACCTGTCTTGCTCCATTTTCGGAGTTCCAGCAAAATTCATTTCACATATTCCGCAGTAACAAGTAGTCCTTGATTTTTGACCACAACTGAGCTCAGAATTTTGGTTTTTAAGCAAGGCAATAGTTAAGCGAATTTTGCTCCGTTCTATTATCTTTCTTGACACAGTTGTATAAGTGAATCACTGCAGTTGTTAAGTGAGTAACATAGTGATTAAGTGAATCTGGCTTCCCCGTTGACTTTTCTTGTCAGGACGGTCGCAAAACATGACCCGAGAACATTGCAATCACCCTAAATATGAGTCAATAGCCGAGTCGAGTCAGTTTCCAGAGAGAGGGAACAACCCAGTGGCGGGATTCAAACGTTTTTACTACCGGTTCTGTGGGCGTGGCTTGGTGGGCATGGCAGGGGAAGGATACTGTAAAATCACCAGTCAGAGGTGGGATTTGCTGGTTCTCTGAACTACTCCAAATTTCCGCTACTGGTTCTCCAGAATTGGTCAGAACCTGCTGAATACCAGCTCGGATGTACCCAGGTGGTGGGTATGGAAATTAAGAATCTGTTAGAGAAGGTCTTCCTTTGGTAGCTCAAAATCTTCTCATTCTTTTAGTGAACGTCTAAGGAGATTCTCAGTCATCCAGGTTGTGGTTATCCTTCAGGTGCTTTTCCAAAAGGCAATTGGACTTCCTAGGACTTTTTCCATGAAAACATTTTGTTTCTCATCCATGAACTGAAGAAGCTTCTTGGATGAGAAGCGAGACATTTTCAAGGGGAAAAAAAAAACACCCGAAAAGTCCAGGTGCCTTTGGGAAAGCACCTTTGGGCTCAGAGGTGGTCTTCAGCAGGTTCTGACCAGTTCTGGAGAACCGGTAGCAGAAATTCTGAGTAGTTCGGGGAACCGGCAAATCCCAACTATGACTGGCCCCTCCCCCATCTCTTCTCTGCCTCTCATCGAGTCCCAGCTGATCGACTGGGTCTTCTTTGGTTGCCCTGCACAGGAGAACAGAGCTGGAAAGCAGGTTAGTGGGGTAGGGAGGGAATGGGGATTTTGCAGTATCCTTCCCCTGCCATGCCCCCCAAGCCATGCCATGCCCACCAAGCCATGCCCACAGAACCGGTAGTAGAAACTTTTTGAACCGCACCACTGCTTTGGCTCCTTCTTTTAGCCTTTTGTGCAAAATGAAGCAGGAAGCATTGAAGGTCCCAGACTCAGTGGCAATTAGTAGTGTTGTTCTTCGTAACTACTGTATCTTAACTTTGGAAGAAGCAGCCCTTGGCACCATCGTCAGAATCAAGATCAGGGTAGCATCATGTACATTCCCAGAGTGAAGACAAGGCTCTTGAGTAGCCCCATGCAAATCAATCTACAGGAATTGTTCCTTGGTGAAGCTGGAGGTCTCAGCTGTAGGCGACAGTCTTGATCCACCTGTTCAAGTGGGATTTCTACTTCACTTGCCTTCTCTTGCAAGCTCTTCTTCACCTAGGGAAGTTCAGAGTTAGGGCCAAACTCACAAATCCCTTTGCATAAAATACAAACATCTGAAGCCACATTTATGACCTTTGTGTACCACCCATCTCACTCTTTGGGACCAGTCTAGGCTCACGCCAAGCTGGTTGCCATCCTTGAACCAAGAGAAGTAGCATTTTATGGTGTGTGTCATCAGCAATTAATATTGCTTAAAGAGCAAAGCTAAGAATCTAATGCCATAGAATGAGAAGCTCTTACATTTTCTACTTCTTTGAAAACACGAAGAAAGTTCTCCCTCAGAACGCCACGAAGTTCCTCCTTGGTCCAGCCTCTCCTCAGCAGTTCTTCAATTAAGTTTGGATATTTTGAGACATCTTCCAGCCCCTTAGGAAATCTGTCAGTCAAGACATGAGTGGCACAATCTAAACGTCTATTTGTTAGCAAAACCACAGCCAGATTAGGAAGTAAGAAAATTCATTGTCAGCTTTTGCCTCTAGTAAAATGGCTGCTTATGAGAGACTCACAAACATTCTATAAATGTATTTTTAAAGAAAGGAACTGGTCAATTCCAATATTTTTATCCAATTGCACCTTGTGTGTGTGTGTGTGTGTGTGTGTGTGTGTGTGTGTTTTTAATAGAATGGTTTGTCAGATCTAAATGATTTTTGATAAGGTTAGGATAAATATAAAGGGTCCCTTTTGGATAGAGCAAGGTTATTTTCACAGATATTTAAAAATCTGCAAAACATTCTCAAACCATAAAACTACCATTCATGTAATGATTTTCCTGAAAAGACTTGTGTCAATGCTATGACTAGCCCACTTCTCCGTATCTTCCCTGTGGAGGGGAAGGACAAAATATATTTTCCCGGATAGAAAAAATACCAAAAGTAGTAGGTGAATTTTAATTTGAGGCTGGTGATAGGACAAAGAACGTCACAGTCAGTGGTGGGATTCAAATAATTTAGCAACCAGTTCTCTGTTCTAATGATTCCTTCCAAAAACCACTTCACCAAACTGCTCAGAAAGTTAACAACTGATTCTCTCGAACGGATGCGAACTGGCTGAATTCCACCACAGGTCACAGTCAATAGTTGATTGTCATACATGCGCACTTCTGCTTAGCTATGACCCATTGTTTATTCAGAAGGGTGCCAGCATGTACCACAAAACTTGCTATTTAATTTAAGAATGCAGTAGTGCTGGCTACTTTTGCTGACTGCTGACTGCCAGCAGTTTGGAAGGTTGATTTTCACCAGCTCAAGGTTAATTCAGCCTTCCGAGGTGGGTAAAATGAGGACCCAGATTGTTGGGGGCAAGAGGCCAAATCTATAAACTGCTTAGAGAGGCTGTAAAGCACTGTGAAGCGGTATATATATCTAAGTGCTATTGCTACCTACCTCCTTAACAGAACAGCTGTTATAGCCAACCAACAGAATGAAAGCTTTCTTCTATCAAAAGATCCTCTGGAATTTTGTAGCTTAAATTTGCTGGTCCTATTTTTTGCCCTGCTGGGTTAAAACTCTTTCCAAGCTTCACGGCATATGAGAAATTGGGATAGACCACTAGGCCAAACAGCCAATGCAAGGCAACCCGCAGGCTCAGAAGGATGGGGAGAGGTCAGAGAGCATCTGCTTTCTAAAATGAGGAGCTCATTGCTCGTAATTGTCAGGCTAAATCAAGCACACACATCAACTTTGAAGCCTGATGTTATAACATGTAGCTGCAGCTGGTGGTAATGGAGAAATGCATTAGGAAATGCTCAAGCAAGCCAAATGACTCTCTGTAAAGGAAGTAAAAGGATTTTTAGCTCACCCTCTTTAAAAATAACTTTGAAGCCCTTGATGATCTCTCAGTTTGGTTGTTTGTGTGTAGATGTTTCATTACCCAACTAGATATCATCAGGGGTGGGATTCAAATTTTTAACAACCGGTTCTGTGGGTGTGGCTTAGGTGGTGGATGTGACTGGGTGGATGTGGCTTGGTGGCCATGTTATTGGCTGGGCGTAGCCAACTCAATATCACTCACGTTGAGGCACGCATCTCCTTGCCTGACCTCTCATGCCTGTGGGGATGCTGCAACAGTTGTAAGTGTGAAAAATGGTCATAAGTCACTTTTTTCAGTGCCATTGTAACTTTGAATGGTCACTCCACACAAGCAAAGTACCAGCAAAGGAGAGGAAAAAAACTCCAGAGATGTTCCTGAGACAGGAAGTCTAGTCCTACCAAGAATGTAATAAGGGTTAATGGAGAGGTAGTTTCTGTAAGCAACACCAGAATGTTTCCTTCCTGACTTCCTTACAGGATTAGGCCAGTAATTTCTTCTAACAACCAGTTCTCTGAACTGCTTAGAATGTTAACAAACAGTTCTAGCAAATAGGTGCGAACTGGTAGAATCCCACCTCTGGATATTATCCTCAGTGCTAGCCTGTGTAGACTTTGCTCCTTGTTTATATACTTACAGTAACTTGACCTGCCACCAGTGTTGGGCTATGTATGTGTTTTCTGCTTGATTGGGAGATTGTTTTCTGCATGGTACCTACTTGTTTAGGATATTATGTACTCCTTAAACAAGGAAGTACCACAATCCCAGCAACAGTGGCAGGACAAGCTACTGTATATAAACAGAGCGCAAACATCATGCTCACTAGCACTGAATGTGCTGCCTAGTTGGACAATGAAACATCTGCAAGCAAACAGCCAAGCTCAGAGAGCACCAAGGCCCCCACTGAAGAAGCTTCCTGGATGAGAAGTGAAACACCTTCAAGGAAAAATCAGGTCCAGTTGCCTTTTGAAAAAGCACTTTGGGACAAGCATGACCTGGGTGACTAAGAATCTCCAAAGATATCAAGGACTCCACAGTTCAACTTTGAGTTGCACGTATTTCCTTCTGATTATGTAACTTTGCTTAAAGAATCAAAGAGATAACAGATATTCTGAATTCTTTTGGGGACTGAAGATTTCATTGGGCTTGGCACACTAGGAGGTGAAATTTCTAAAAATGGATGGCACCAGGAGAAAGCAGCTGGTTTTTCAAGTGTAATTTCACTTAATTTTGATGAAAAGGATATCAGTTTAGTATAATCATCAAACTAAAAATATTAAATCTTCTTGGGGATACTAAAAGTGGCAGTTTGGAGCACCTCTTTAAGGTTTCCATACATTTGTGAAATACCTGATAACAAGGTGCAGAAAAGTTCAAAGGTGACTCATTTTGGATATAAAATGTTCCGTTTCCCTTTCAAAAGAATGGTTTTGCTTTTGAATTGGACTGATTCAAATGTTGTTTAAGGTCTTCGGGGCTCAGAAAACAGAATTATTTTGAGTTCAAAACACTTCTCAAAGTGTTGGATATGAATTACATTTCAAACTCTAATAATTTGAAAGGGAAATGTTTTGCACACCACCAAACAATACTGTATCCACTTACTAACCGAAATTCTCCATCATAGTCACCGCCAATTCCTATTGAAACCGAACCTGCAATTTTCTTTATGTGGTCAAAATGATCTGGAATTTTATTCAACAACAAAAAAAGAAGACAAAGAGATAGCATCAGAACCTGGCATCGACAAAGGGGAAATACTTCTAGGAGTCAAGCGGGCAGAGTTGGAAGGTGGAGTAAAACATCTCATCAGTTCTGAGTCCTTATGTTGCCACAAATGATCCAACTCCAGCCCGTTTGTTGGTCCTAACACAGTGCCAATTTAGTCGACCAGATTCCTGTGTGTAGGCTTCAACAAATCGCTTCTGTTGCAACCTACGCAAATGGTGCTGAACCTTTGCACCTGACAATGCTTTATCCAAGTTCCCTCATTGACTTTACTTGTCAGAAACCAGCTGGGAAAGATGGCAAATGATGATCACATGACTTGGGGGTTGCTACAATCATCATAAATACCTATATCGATTGCTAAGCGCCCAAATCTGGGGCACATAACTTTGGAGATGCTGCAATGGTCTTAGGTGCATGGACTGGCTGTAGGTCACTTTTTTCAGTGCCCTTGTAACTTGGAACAGTTGCTGAATGAACAGTTGTAAATCAAGGACTACCCCTATATAGGGACAGCACAGTCAGGGCTGAGGTGCTGGGGATTCCCGGGGGGTTCAGGAGAGCCCCTAGCTAAGATTCAGTGCAGTTTGGACATCCCACTCCTGGCTGGCTCCGCCCACCCCTCCTCTCCCCTCCCCGGAGTCCCCATGTGGCCCATTTTGGATGCAGGTAAGTACAGGGCACGCACAGAAGTTTGGGGAGGATGAAAAATGGGCCTTCCAGAGATTCGAGAAGGGCAGAAATGGGTGCATTCCCGGTTTCCAGAAAGCCTCCGGAATCCAGGGAGGCCATTTTCATCCTCCTGGAGGCTTGAGTAAAGCCTCCAGAGCCCAGGGAGGGCAAAAACAACCCCCCCACCCGCCACCATGGTGCAGGAGGCCAATTAGGCCACGCCCACCATGGCCACACCCACCCAGCAACTGGGCAGAGAACCCTTTGCTAAAAATTTTTTGAAGCCCACCCCAGAGCACAATGTTTGCAAACCTGCAACAGTTGAAATGTTAACTGTATTAATGTCATGAGCAAAAAACTTCGCAGGGAATGTCACCATTATAATTCCATGGTTCTGTTTCTAAAACAAAGGAAAGATTAAATAAGTCAAACATCCCGTTCCGAGGTCTGTGCAATGCTTCAGATTTGATGCCCCCAAATTGTTTTGGGTACAAATATAGCAACTGTCTGGAAATTCTTTAAAATAGTGGGGTCACTTTTCAAGAAATTTTCTACGGGAAAATAAAAATAGGTCCTCGTCAAGGGAAGATATCTGGAATGGGACCCACTGCAAAATCAGCATTAGGCCACACAGAGCCCACAACCAATTCATGTACTATGGAAGTCTCTCTTGATGCCTATCAAGGATGCCCCAACTCATCAGAGAAGTAGTATGTTGCAAAACAAACCACTTCTCTCTACCACAAGACTGGACACCCTTAACACTTCTGAACTTCAATTCTGGCTGGCTAGGGAATTTTTGGAAATGAATCAAGTTTGGAGGCCCCAGATCTTCCATCAGCCATCGTTCTAGGGATGCCTTTTGATCTTACAACAACCTTGGGCATTATCTGAAATTAGAAAGACCAAGTGGTTGTAACCCAATGTTTTGTTTGACAATAGGCAACTTAGGGGACCAGGAATAATTGAAGTCCAGGACTTTAAAGCGTTGAGGGAGATGTTCCTTTAGTGCATAATGATCTGGAAAAGAATACTCACAAGCTTAAGGAGAATATCATCTGGAACGTTCCTGGAGTTGTGGTAGACAGCATAGGCAGAAGAATGGCTGAAAATGACAGGTGCTTTGGAGACCCTGAGAACATTTTTTGCTGTCTCATGAGACGTGTGAGATAGGTCTACCATCATTCCCAGGCGGTTCATCTCCTTCACCACTTCCTGGAGAAAATACAGTAGATATTGTGGTACACTGACAAAGAGACACTCTCTCACACAAAGCTGGGATCCTAACCATCCTTCCCAAAATCATAGCAAAATATTCATTTCTTGAGTGCCATTCAAATGTTTTCTTCCCATCAAAACACCTCCAATTCCAGCCTTCCATTTTCTTGTTGGGAAGAAATTCTACAGCTATTCAGCACGTCCAATCAAGATGGTCAGGACTGGCATGTTCTCCCATGTGCAGATCTTCCACAAGAAGAAATGCTGAAGAAATCAAATGTTTGGATGTTTGGAAATCAAATGAATGTCTGGAAGCTGGAAAGTTGGGGGAAGACGGAGTTAGAATAAAGGTTGCTAAGGGGTGTGGAAGAAATTGGGGGAAGAATAATTGGCAAAAAGAATAGAAGAAGAAAGAAGGAAGAATTTATCTTTAACTCAACTCAACGTAAGAGTGGGCTTAGTGTTTCTTCAAATAACAATGAAATAAATTGTAAGCCTAACAACAGGAACGGCTTCATATTAATGAGATTTTTGGATCTCTTTTGGTTAAAGAGAAGAATAAAAATGCTTCCTAGATATAAATGGAATGGGATGGGCAGTATTATTAAGTCCAGATAACTCTGCAACCAATGCCTCAATAATGTATTTATTTCTCAATTAAAATCTTTTATATCCTGCCTTTCTCCAAGGAGATTTTCACTGAATAGGAAGAATTCTTCAGAGCTGGAGTGTCCAACGTTGGCAGCTTTAAGACCCGTGGACTTCAACTCCCAGAATTACCCAGCCAACCAATGGACCACCAAACAAATGAATTGAGAAGTCTCACTTGAGGGACAAGTGACCAGGCTCACACTATGTGAAGTAGACATTATTTCAGACCTATTATGCCAAGGCCTAGCTCTCTGGAGAAGGCTTTGATGCTGGCATAGGTGGAAGGAAAGAGAAGAAGAGGACAATTGGCAGTAATGTCAATGACAGGTGCACTGTTGGAAGTTTTGAAGAACGATTATGGACAGATCTTTGTGGAGATGATCTATTTATGTACTCTCTAAGAGTCAACAACTTGATTGCATATACACAGGGGTGGGATTCGGGCAGTTTGGACCGGTTTGAGCAAACTGGATGTTAAATTTACATCTGGTTCACCAAACTAGTAGTTGAATTGACTGCTCACCTTTCCCCTCTCTTTTCAGGGGTCTCCACATGGCCTGTTTTGGATGCAAGTAAGGACAGGGCCCACACAGAGGCTCTGGGAGGAGGGGGGAACAGGCCTTCCGGAAGTGTGGAAACAGGCCTGTTTCCAGCTTCTGTATCCCAGGGGAGGCCATTTTTGCCCTCCCAGAGGCTCAAGGAAAGCCTCCGGACCCCGAAGAAGGTGAAAAATGGTGCTACCAGAAATTCCAGTAAGCCACTTACACCATGACTATGCCCACCCAGCAACCGGGCAGCGAACCGGTTGCTGAGATGTTTGAATCCCACCCCTGCATATACACCACAATCTTCATCATAATTAAATGCTGTTTATGGTGGATTCTCATCAAGATACCCTTGTAGATTAATTCCCAGATCTCCCTCACATAAGAGAATGTCAGAGGGACAATATCAGTTCAAATCACTTGCTAAGTTACACTTAAAACTTTCTCTTACAAAGCCAAAAGGAGTCAAGCCTTTAACACCAGGATAGAAATCATATTTGCCTCTCGTCGATGTTTCGGCCCTAAAAATAAACAAAAATAAGCACTTTCACTCAAATGAAAGGTTGGAAGGTATTCAAATCAAAGGTTGGAAACGTGTCATGAAAATATTCCAATGCTTAAACAGGAATTTTAACATGTCTATGAAGATTCTCAGTCCTACAGATCATGCTTGTCCCAAAGATTCTTTTTTCAAGAGACAACTGGACTTTCTATTTTTTTTTCTTTGAAGACGTTTCGCTTCTCATCCAAGAAGCTTCTTCAGCTCTGAATTTTAACAGTACTATACTCAGGAATTTTAACAGTATTCTTAAATGTACCGTACAAATAAAAGAGTCATATTTATTAATCATGTTTTTGTGTAATCCTTCCTCCAATAAATTCCGGTCTTCATCCATTTAATTTATCTAAAATATGATTGTACCTGATTTTATGACTTCTTCTTTTTTTGCCAAAAAACCACTGGAGTTGTTACGTGAATAACCAACTCATTAAGAGAATCCAACTTCCTCTATTATTTATCTGTTTAATTTTATTTTTCACGATTTTTGAAAACCACCTCCCATTTCCCTCTACCACACTTTATTTGTCGAAAGCCAACTGGGAAAGTCCTAAATCATGATCAAGTAATCCTAGGGACACTGCCATCAATTGTTAATATATATAAAAGCAAAATACCACTCACACATCATCACAAAATCTCCAGAACCATAAAGCCTACAAACTTGAAATTTGGTTCCTCTTGGCTTCTAAGTGCTCACTAAGAAAGGATTTTTCAAAATGACCATCAGAGCATTAGTATTTGGTATATTATTATTAACACGCTCTGATGCTAAGGAGTTCTACTCCCCTTCCCCACCTGAAAAGAAATCTCTTCCAAATGCAAAAGACAAGCAGAGGAGAGGAGTTTCGGTTTTAGTTTCACAGCAGCTTTAGTACAGAACAGTTCAGCTAAGCCATGCCCAGGCTCCTTGCTATCTCCTTCTTGTTCACACAGCAAATACTGCTTCAGTTTCCAAACAGCCCTCAACTCTCTCACATACTGGCAGCACACTAGCCAGATGAATACTAATGGATGCTGGTAGGCAGAGGCACAATTTACCCCCCTTATTTTCCTCCCCCAAAACTAAGCCCGATCACATAGTTTCATAGCGAAGCATGGTTATAGAGCTAGTTGTTAATAGATGCTGGTTGCCAAGGGTCCAAATTTTGATTGTGTGATTGTGAGGATGTTATGACATTCACAAGTGCGAGAACTGGCCATACATCACATTTTTAGTGCCGTTGTAACTTTGAATGATCCCTAAATGAATGGTTGTAAGTCAGAGACTACCTGCAATTCATAGTCTTAAACTATACAAACATATTATTTAAAGCAACAGCGGCAGCTGTCATAACAACCCATCTCTGAAACATTTGTCTGTGAATTACCAGGGAGTGTTGCACATATGCGTCAAAGTCATGTAGCGAACCCCCAGATCGTAGAACATCCTCAAGGTGGCCAGACTGCTATCAATGGAATGACCACCTTCAATGCCAATCAAGCATCCTATCTTAGTGTGGCTAAGATTCTCAATGCCTGGAGTTGAAACAGAAAGAGCACATTCTAGTTTAAAAGACAGATCATCAGAAGAAACCCATAGTTTAAAGCTGGTGTGGCCATCCTGGGCAGCTTTAAGACTTATGGACTTCTCAACTCCCAGAATTCCCCAGCCAGGGAGCTGGGGTATTTTGGGAGTTGAAGTCCACAACTCTTATGCCCCCCACCCCCCCAATCAAAGTCTGAATCCAAGGAGGAAGACGAACAGCTGACAGGGAGCAGGAGAGTGTGGCTGTGGAGGAAACGGGAAGGTCAAAGTCAGGCTGGGCAGAGCAGAGATGAGGTAGAACACGGGAGAAGGGGTTCAGATGAAGACCAAGGCTCACCCCCTCCTCATCCTAGGGTGCACAGGGAGGAACAGAGAAGAGAGCAATGTGGGTTGCGTGGCTTATGAGGGAGGAGAGGGCCCTGATTCCCTTCACAAGGCACACCTGGAGATAGAGTTTAAAGGAGAACCAGTTGGGGTGAGCGTTTGTCGGAAACAAACATTGAGTTTATCTCATGTTGGCTGCTATTATCTTAGTTCCTGGCATCCTCCCAACAGGTTTGATTTACTGCCATGTTATTTTACTTCTGGAACTCCTTCTCTTGCCCTGCCAGATTGATTACCTTATTTTGCCTTGTTGGATTTATAATTTAAATTTTTCTGTTTACAACATTTGGATTGGGATATCTGCAGCCAAGGGCTGTTGCAGGTTCGTGGGAGAGTTTTTGTTCCAGACCGGAAGGTAACTGGAACATTGAGGGCAAAGTTGGAGCTAATAAAGGAACCCATACTTATTCTCTGGCTGAGTTGCCTTTGTGCCACGTCCCGGGTCATCACAACAATTCTTAAAGCTGCCAAGCTTGGACACTCCTCACTTAGAGGCTGTTTTACAGGCAGTCCTCGACGTTTGGCCACAACTGAGCCCAAAATTTCTGTTGCTAAGGGAGACACTTGCTAAGTGAGTTTTGCCTGATTTTACGAACTTTCTTGCTACGGTTGATGAGTGACTCACAGTGGTTGTTAAGTTAGCAACCCGGTTGTTAAGTGAATCTGGCTTCCCCCATTGACTTTGCTTGTCAGAAGTTCGCAAAAGGGGACTGCATGAGCCCAGAACACTGCAACCATCATAAATACACAGGAACCAGTTGCATGTGAATTTTGATCATGTCATCATGGGGGTTCAGTGTCGTTGTAATTGTGAACTGTTGTGAGTCAAGGACTACCTGTATAAAACCTAGCACAATTTCAACATACGCATGGCCCAGTAAGTATTGGTTGGAATGTAAGGCTGGATAAGAGGATATTCCACATCTCTGGAATTCCAACATGTCATATGGAAAAGGACCATAGGTAGAGTTGCTCTTCCTATCTACCCAGCATTCCTATCCTCCATGGCAGGGGTCACCAACCTTTTGGACCTCAGGAACCACTAAACTCATAATTTTAAATCCCGGGGACCACTAATATGAATTCTGACTGACAGTGGCTTGCTGATGTTGGTGGGAGAGAGGGGAGGGGAGAGAGGGGGGGAGGGAGGGAGAAATCTGATCTAACCCCTCTCTCTCCCTCTCCCCCCCCCTCTCACACACACACACACAAACACACAGAGGTAGGGGTGGGATTCAAATTTCTTAACAACTGGTTCTGTGGCAGTTGCCAAATTTGTGGGTGCGGTTTGGTGGTCATGTGACTGGCTGGGCATGGCTTGTATGTAAGTATTATAAATATTGATGTAAATATTGATTTTTTTTTCATAAAAAAGAGCCACTTTTACCCAATATCAGGCAAAGCAGGCAGGCAGGCTCAGTTGCTCACAGAATCACAGATTCACTCAGAGATCTATCTTTCTGCCATAGGCTACCTGAGTCTGTCGAATAAAATTGCTTGCAAGCAAACTCATAAAATTTGCTTGCAAGCAAACTCACAAAATTACTCACAACACACCATGTATGGAAATATTGAATTTTTTTATTTTAAAAAAATTGGCTACCTGAGTCTGCACTGAATAATAGAAGCTTCACTCCTAAGGAAGGTTCAGCTCTGCTTAAAAGCGGAACTGAAGATCTAAAGATTAGTTAGAAAGCAAGAAATACGATGGTTTCCTGCTTTCTAGCTAATCTAAATCTCCCAGCACGGCAGAACAGTTGATGGTCAGAGAAAAAAAAAAGGAAAAATAGCAACCTATCAGGCAAGTTTGCCGGGTAAGGGGTGAGAGGGCGGGGAGGATTTCCGCGGGCCAGGTGGGTGGCTCAGCCTTGTGTTCCTATGCAGCCTGGATTCATTGCTTTGGCGGGGGGGGTGCTCTGGGGTGTGTGTGACATTTTTCTGTGGCCCTGGGTCATCACAGCATGTTTCTTATCTCTTATATTTTTGCCTAAAGTTTCTTTCATTGAGCAAAGGAAGCAAAATTTACCCTCTGAAGATGTCAGCAATTCCAGCTCTTCATAGTCTTCACACATTCGTTTGACCACATCAATTTGTTCTAGTGTCAAACGTACAGCGTCTTTGTTCTGTGCACTGCAGATAACGTACACCGACCAAAACTGTGAAGGTTTAGAACAGAGGAGGAGGAATGAGTATAAACGATGTTTGTCACCTTGAGTTATTTACAAAAAGTAATAAAGGCAGGATAAAAATCGAACAAACCAGTAAAATAAAGATAGCAGCTGCTGCTATCAATTCAATACTTGGCTTCTTTGCATCATGTGAAACACCAAGTTTTTTCACCAATGCTGATGTAGAAAGTTAGCACTCACCCCTCTGCTAGAAGAATGAAACCGTTTGAGAAATATTAAAAGGGCAAAATATTATATTTCCCTGGATGATAAAAGAAGAAACATATTTTAAAGACAGAAAGCAGCTCCCTGCCTCCAGCATGATGGTGATATGAAAGACAGGGCCAGTCTATCTACAAGACAAAAGACCTCCAGCTCCAGGGTGATAGGATTAAGACGTGGCCCCCAGGACATAATAGGATGCAGCAGCCGCCAAAAAACCTAATGCAATCCTAAATTGTATTAACAGAGGGATACAATCAAGATCAAGGGAAGTACTAATACCACTCCATAAAGCCTTAGTAAGACCACACCTAGAGTACTGTATCCAGTTTTGGTCACCACATTATAAAAAAGATGTTGAGATTCTAGAAAAAGTACAGACAAGAGCAATCAAGATGATTAGGGGACTGGAGACTAAAACATATGAAGAATGGTTACAGGAACTGGGCATGGTGAGTCTAGTGAAGAGAAGAACCAGGGGAGACAGGAGAGCAATCTTCCAATATTTGAGGGGCTGCCACAGAGAGGAGGAAGGGGTCAAGCTATTTTCTAAAGTGCCTGTAGGCCAGACAAGGGAGAATGGATGGAAACTGAACAAGGAGAGATTTAACTTGGAAATAAGAAGAAACTTTCTGATTGTGAGAACAATCAACCCATGGAACAGAAGTTGCCCTCAAAAGTTGTGGGACGCCATCACTTGAGACTTTCAAGAAGAAACTGGACTGCCATTTGTCAGAAATGGTGTACGGCCTCCTGCTTGGGTGGGGGGAGATGACTTATAAGGTCCCTTCCAACTCTGATTATCTGTTATCTGTTAGAATTAACCCATCTAACAGCAGAGCTTATCACATGTCACAATCAACTGGGGACATTGCATCACCCAGCACATTTCAACCAAGCTGGCTTTGACAAACATGATTCCTACATGGTCCTATGGGAGTCTGACAACAATAGAACACATGTTCTTGCATAGGAACAGGAAGTTCAAGTGCAAAGCCCAAGAGAAGATATAAATACCCCCCACTCTCAACTCCATCTGGTCAGTTGCAAAAGAACCATGTGCTTGATGGTTCTGCTTCATCCTTAAACCATCTTTCGAATCCATGTTTCCAATGACTTTTTCCTGACTTGGAACTGAACCAGATGGATATTTCTTCTCACACTGACCAACCTCCATTCTGGCATGTATCTACTTCTTCCTGGCTTAGCTTGAAACTCAGGTAGCACTTACCTGCCCCCCAACATGGCCAGCTTGGAGCTTCTCGATGTTTGTGTTGGTATTGCTGAGTTTCTTCAAATCAATTGTGCTTAGCTTGTTCTGGTGAAACCATCTTAATTTCATGGGGAGATCGTTGTGTCTGAAAGATAAGACGGAGGATTGCCATCTTCCCTAAAGGCTGACCTAGGACTGAAGAGCTACTTTTTTCGGCACATGAAAATTTAATCTACTACAAGAAAGGGTTCTTTGAAAGGGTTGCAAACTGGACATTTTCCCCCCTCTTCCTAAACATTGAAGAAGTCATTTCTGATTAAAAGCTTTTCTTTCTCTCCCCCAAACTCCACCAGAAATGAGTCTTTGGGACCCTGCCAGACCTCATGCTCCAAGAGGCTGCGCCAGTGTGACAAGTCTCACAAAGACTCATTTCTGATGGAGTTTGGGGGAAAGAAAGAAAGACTTCTGCAGCTTCTGCTGCTTTCCTTGCATGAAACCAAAAGTCTCTCTCTCTCTCCCTCACCCTGAGAATGGAGCTGAAGATAGTATCCTGCAATCCCAAATAATGAATGATTGATTGGTAGGAAAACGGGGTGTGGAATTTTCCGGCAGATTTTTTGGGGAGGGATTTTCCCAGGGTCTCTGGTCTGCGGGATTTAAAATTATGAGTTTGGTGGTCCCTGATGTCCAAGAGGGTTGGTGACCCCTGACCTAAAACAAGAAATGGGGAAAGACAGGAGAGAAATCATTTTGAAGTGTGCTCTGATGCTTGAAGGGTTGATTATAGAAAAGTCAAGGACACCGTTCTGAAAATAACGATCATCTGAGATGCTCTTTTATATAGACTGAGAAATTTTGGAGTAGTAGAAATGGGACGCTCCAGAGACAGAGCTTAAAGTTGTCTTAATTAGCAGAATACGTTGTTGTTGTGCCTTTACGCTAGTCTTTATTCCAGGCTGGAAAAGGTCCCTGTAGTTTTCTTTGCAAGTTTTTTTTCCAGAAATAGTTTGCCATTCCTTCCTTCCTAGGGCTGAGAGAAAGTGACTGGTCCAAGGCCATCCAGTTGGCTTTGTGTCTAGAACTCACAGTCCCCTGGTTTTTGCTTGGTACCTTCCCCAGTACTCCAAACTGGCTCTCAATACAATTATTGCCATTATATCACCTTGTGCAAACTGATCGACATGTGCAGCCTTCGGTAAAAGCCAAGCATTAAAGAAATTGAGTTTAGTGTAGCCAACTGAATAACCTCGGGTCAATCCCTCTCTCTCAGCCTTAGGGAGAAGCCCATGGCAATCCACTTCTGAAAAAGCTGCCAAGAAACTCCTAGACGTTGCAAGGAGTCCATATTTACTTACTACTTACTCAACACTGACTCAAAGATGGAAGGAGAGAAAACGAACAGAAAGTTATCAGAATACGTCAACCATAGGTGCTGTGCTCATCTCCATTTCAAGGCCATTGAGCCAGCTCTGTCTGAAAACATTTCCTTAGCCTTGTGGCTAGCATGACATCACGGAGCATAGTTACTTTCCCACTAGAGTGGTACTTATGAATCTGTTCGCATTTGCATGCTTTTGAACTGCGAGGCGAGCAGGAACTGGGGCAAGGAACTGGAGCTCATCCCATTGTGTGGTGCTCGAATTCTTGAATCTGGACTGCCAGCTTTCCAGCTGATGAGCCCAGTGTCTTAACCACTGAGCCACAATGATTCTGGTCAAATCATGGCTTTCCTGTTATATGCCTGCAAGGAAGGAAGGAAGTCCACATACCCATCGATAAGCCGAGATGCCGCCATGAGTTCAAGAACTTCAGTTCTCAAGCGTTCATCAGTAACTCTGGATCCCAAAATGTCCACAAACAGAAAGAGTAGTCCCAGAAGCATCTCCATCACTGGATCCCAAGGAAGTCCACAAGCTAAATGAGATGCCTCCAAATATATATATATATATATATATATATAATTTTGTTGGATGAAAAAGAGCACTGTTTTCTTCCAAGTTCAAAGAGACTCTTCAGGCAAAGGGTTTCAAACCCAGCGAAAAAAAGTAACCAGTCTCTGAAAACATTTACTCAATTGGCCCGCTGCTGACAAGGGAAGAAAAGAGAAGACTTCATGGGGACACTCTCTCTAATAGAAAAAAAAAAATGTTTCTCTCAGGCTTTTCAACACAGGGAGAGCTCATATCCCAAATAACATTACCGTATATACTCGAGTATAAGCTGAGCTTTTCAGCATATTTTTTGTGCTGAAAAAGCCCCCCTCAGCTTATACTCGAGCGAGCAGATCATGCAGTGCCAGGAATATGCTGATGCATGGTGTTTGGGGTGTCAGATGTACAGCACGCCGTGCCGCTCTTACCTATGCCTCCGCTGTATAGCCAGGTATGGAGCCCGCACTGGCTGCCTCGTAGCTCCGGTCTCCGGCTCAGCCTCTATCTATCGCTCACCCCCTTGCTACAAGTGCAGTGTTTTGCGCACAGGGAACGGGGCGACCTCTGATTGGAGGATTTACCAGCATCTGTATCATCAGCCCAGCGCAGATAACCAGCGAAACAGGTTCCAGAGACTTTAACAGTCTCCCGTTACCACAGTAAGCCGATGGATGTGAGCTTGCAGTATATTTTTCCTTTCATCATTCTTACAGGCTTAGCAGTTACTGAAATCCCATACAGCAATGGATGGATGTGTACAGCTAGAGCTTGCGAACAGAGAGCAAATAGAAGAAGTACCGGTACTGTAGCAGGCTTTCAACGCAGCACGGCCTAGTGCATGCGTACTGTTCAAAAGTTTTCAAAGTCTTTATTTTTTTTATCCTGTTAGAAATGGATCCCAATACTCCTAATCCTGGACCAAACCAAAAACGCAGGTCATACGAAACTGGTTTCAAACTTAAGGTTGTGTCAAGAGCAGAAGAGAGCAATAACAGTATCGCAAGCAGGGAATTTTGTGTTGACGAAAAACAAGTGAGGGACTGGCAGAAAATGAAAGCTGACTTGGAAAAGATTCCAAAGGCAAAAAAAAGCTCGACGTGGTTTAACGCCTTCATACGAAGCTCTAGAGACTGAATTGCATAAATGGGTTATGGAGTGTCGTCAAAATAGCTACTGCGTGACACGTATGGGAATTCGCTTACATGCCCTTCAAATGGCTAAAGATGACAAATTAAAAGCACCAGGCATTAAAAATTTTGTTGTGGTCAGCAGGATGGGGTACCCGCTTTATGAATAGACATGCCTTATGTTTGCGGCAAAGAACAAAGATTTCACAGAAGTTGCCAAAAGACCTTGAGGAGAAAGTGATGTCATTCCATTCATTCACCATAAAACAAAGAAGGATCCATAACTTTGACCTGGGAGATATTGGGAATATGGATGAAACACCTATGACCTTTGATCTTCCTAGCAACAGAACTGTGGCAAGTTTGGGAGAAAAAACTATTTTACTCAGAACCACAGGAAATGAAAAAAACCATTTCACAGTCGTTCTGTCATGTTTGGCTAATGGAACTAAGCTGCGGCCTGTCATGATTTTTAAAAGAAAGACCTTGCCTAAAAAGGTCAAATTCCCACCACGAATTACAGTGGGCGCACATATTAAAGGCTGGATGGATGAAGACGGAACAAAAAAATGGCTGGAAGAAATTTGGAATGGACATCCAGGAATAGTCTTAAAGAAAAAAACCATCATTGCTAGTTTGAGATATGTTCAGAGCCCACACATCTGATGACATAAAAAAATTGGCAAAGTCTTCTCAGGTTACTTTCGCCGTTATTCCAGGTGGGCTTACATCTGTATTGCAGCCCCTAGATGTGTGTTTAAACAAACCTTTCAAAGACCATGTGCGAAAAATGTGGCATGAATGGATGTCATCTGGTCAAGCCCGATTGACAAAAGTTGGAAATCTGATGAAGGTGGCATAGAATTAGTAGCAAAGTGGGTTCGTGATGCATGGGAAGAGATTCCAGAGGACACGGTGTAACGTGCCTTCAAGAAATGTGGCATTAATAATGGCAGTGAAGACAGCGCTTTGTATGAGGACGACAGCAGTGATGGTGATGACTGCGAACTCAGTGATGACAACAATGTCTATGCTGATAGCCTCACACCAGACAAAGTTGAAGCTCTGTTTGGACATACAGATGAGGAGGAGGAATCCAGTTTTGAAGGATTTTAACTCTTGTGTTTTAGCTTGGTTGCTGATTGAGCTAAGGTTTTTGTACTTTTAAAGTTATTGTTGATACCATATTGGTTTTGTTGACTCTCTTTTCCACTTACAGAGCTAGTTTACTGTTTTTCTTTGAAATAAATATTCAAAAACATCTAACCTACTGATGCCTCAATTAATGTAATTTTATTGGTATCTATTTTTATTTTTGAAATTTACCAGTAGCTGATGCATTTCCCACCCTAGGCTTATACTCGAGTCAATAAGTTTTCCCAGTTTTTTGTGGTAAAATTAGGTGCCTCGGCTTATATTCGGGTCGACTTATACTCGAATATATACGGTATATAGAAATCTCTTGGAATCTCTGCCACACAGAAAATGCACACTGACATCTTCCCAAAACTTTGCCAGAATAGATTTTTCTTCCTGAAAGCCAGATTTTTTTTTCTGGAACTCACTAATATTTACAACATGCAAAGCAAATAGATACATCAAAATGTCAAAGAAAGTCAACTTTAATTTTCATACATTTGAAGCCAGGATTGGTCAAGCGGGGCGGGGGAGGGGGGAGAATTTTTCTTTTTGGTTAAATATATCTTTCCCAAATCCACCCAAGCACACATGTGTATAAAGATCAGGGCTAAAAAAAGGCATTTGCTAACCCCAAAAAACATTTGTTTCATCTTAAAACAAAGAAAAGAAAGCAAAGCTTTCCCATATCAAAGGCAAGTTTCTTTCGTCACATAAGTTATTAAGATCCCCATCTCCGCAATTCCCAACCACACCATTGCTGAGGATTCTGGGCATCAAAATCCACATACAGGTAGTCCTTGACTTACAACAGTTCATTTAGCGACCGTTCAAAGTTACAATGTCACTGAAAAAAAATCTATGACCATTTTTCACACTTACAACATATTACAGCATCCTCTCAGTCACATGATCAAAATTCGGAGGCTTCGCAACTGGTTCATATTTATGACGGTTGCAGGGTCCCTGGGGGGTGGGGGTGGAGTGTCATATGATTCGCTTTTGCGACCCTCTGATGAGCAAAGTCAATGGGGAAGCCAGATTCACACAACAAGTGTGTGACTAATGTAACAACTGCAGTGATTCCCTTAACAACGATGACGAGAATGGTCGTAAAATGGAGCGAAACTCCAGAAGTGTTTTGTTTAGCAACATAAATTTGGGGCATCGGTTGTGGGGTGAAAGTCAAGGACTACGTGTATCTGAACCGTTCACAAGACCAAAAAGACCTGGGGATAATTTGCTTTTTTTGGGTGGCAAACCAGAACTTTCCTTAGCTGGAGTGAATTTGGTTGGGGAGCTCCAAAATGGGAGGATTTCTTCAATGGAGTCAGAGCAGTGGTTGTATTCGACCGGTTTGGCCTTGTTCTGCCGAGCCGGTAGCGGCGCTGAGCGGGCAGAGACAGAATCGCTTCTCTCCGCTGTTCTGCTGTTGGGCCCAGCCGCCCACCCGGGCTGCCATCTCACCTTTATCCTCTGAATTTGAAGCGCAGCGGCTTTGCGCGGCATAGAAGAGTGCCGCGCGGCAGCTGCTGAAGCGACCGGGATCGTGCAGGCTTGCAGGAGGCAAGTTAGAATGCCTCTGCGCCTGTGCAAAGCACGCGTTTGGTGCATGCACGCAAAGTGTTGCCACGCCCACCGGACCGGTGGTAAAAATATTTGAATCCCACCACCGAATCAGAGGACATTGTATTTGTAGAAAGCTAGATTAAAGAACAACGCCCCCAAAAGGAAAAATAAGAATGTGAAATCACCTTAGAACCCTTAAAGGGCGAACATCCTACAATGCTAGCTAACGGAGGAAAAGAAGCAATGCAAATGTGCAAGCAACAAAAATAGCTAAGAAATACAGATGATGCAACATGACTAAAAGCTATAAATGGAAAAGAGGGGGCGGGTGGGTGTGTTTAAATAATTTTGCCGTGCCATTAAATATGGATTTTCTCAGAAGACTGTTTCAGAGTTTAGGTAAGGGGATTGGTCAGAGGAAATATACCTTAAATAAATCATTTCTTCTAGAGCAGGCGTGTCAAACTCAAGGGTGGCTAGGTCTGGCCCACGGAGCCGGCTTGGAAACAGCAAAGGACCAGCCCACGGTGCCTCTGCCAGAAAAAAAACAGGCTGTGCAGAGCTGCACATGTCCCGCTCCCCACATGTTCCATTTTCACTGGCAGAGAGCTATCAAAACAAACTGGAGAAATATCTCCCCTTTTGCATTTGATCAAAAAGAGAAAAGGAAAAAGGAAAGACAAAGAAAAAGAAAAAGAAAGGAAGATGGGAAGAGAGCAAGGAAGGAAAAAGAAGGAAAGAAGGGAAGGAAGAAGAAAGGAGAATGAAGAGGGAAGGAAGGAAGGAAGGAAGGAAGGAAGGAAGGAAGGAAGGAAGGTAGGTTATAATGAGAGGGAAGGAGGGTCTCAGGGAAGTCCTGCCTTAGCACTTGGCCACCACAGGTGCCCCCCTGACATGAGTCCTGTGTCATACCTACCATGGCCATGCCCAACCTGGCCACACCCACTATGGCCTCGCCCACAGCTATGCCTCCCACTGTCCCTCAGAGCAACCATGATGTGGCCCTCAGTGAAATCAAGTTTGACATTCCTAGAGGAATTTTCTTACCATGTTTCTTCTGAGGGGTTTCAAGTCCCAACAGCGTCTCCCAGGTTCATTACCCTGTCTCTCAGCTGTCAATCTGTCCTCCAACTGTCTTTGAGATTACACTTCCCAGAATTGTCACCAAACAGCTGAAGGGCAGCAGAGTGAAGAAAGCCGCCACAATTCCTTGAAAGCAGATTACACAACGTGCATCTAAAACTGATTTCTGAACAGAAGACTGAAAGACTTGTAAAGACAGCAAAGATGGAGAGGGACTGGAAGTTGAGACATGCATAAAATGTGAATGAGATCCAGCTACATCTTTTAGCCATTTAAAAAGGGAAATATATAGGAAAATGGCTTAAACATGAGTTGAAATACTGTGGATATTGGCTCATGAAAAGCTTGCATTGTGATACACGTGTTAGTCCTGTAAGAATCACAACACCCTTTGCACAACTTTCTGCTGTGCTTTTTACAAAGGTTGGAATATTTACTTAGGCATCTATTTGGGATATGTTATTTATTTTTGGGAAAGACACTTGTTTTCTATCAATCAAAGGAGGCAGCAATATGTTTTACTATTGCAGAGAAGTTTGTGATCTTTACAATAATATGTAGAACTGGTTATATTTAGAGGAGTAATTTATTGGTAAACCAGGGCTATTGATAAGTATAAAATATACAGTTTTTTCCTTTTTAGTTTGTATTTTTAGAATGAGGTGGTCTCTTTTATTAATTTTGGTTTTTTTAGATTAAATATTATTTTGCATATGTATAAAAAAAATTGGAAAAAGAAAAATTAAAGTAAATGTGCATAAAACTGTGGAAAAAAGGCCTACATTGGAGATACTTTCCCATCTCTGCTCGATTTCTGTTAATGGAAAACCTGGAAAACTCAAAAGGAGTTATGCTAGCTATGTCAATCTGAGGCATCAAATGCACATAGGATTCTTGTAATACTTTTAACATATGTGTTATAACATAAATGTTTGTAGAATTTAAAGGAACTTCCTTAAAAGGCAAAACAGGCCAATGTTTCATCAGGGTTACAGGTCATCAGAAGAAAAAAAAAGACTATCTTTAATAGGAATTGTTGGAGGGCCTATATGACAAAAGTTTCCATCTGATTCTATTCTAAGTCCTGTACTCTGCTAAAACCTGGAAACATTCAGCTACACATTCTCAATCTTGAAGCTCTTCCAAAATAAAAGAGAGAGAGATTAAATCATACAATGAATAATTGAGAGATATAGAGATGTCTAGTCTAACGAAAAAGGACTGGGGGAGATACGATAGCAGCCTTCCAATACTTGGGCCTGGCAAAGAGAAAAGGGAGTCAAATTATTCAGGACAAAGAAGTAATGGGTGAAATATCATTTAAGAGAGATCCAACCTAGAACTAAGGAGAAATTTCCTGACAGGTAGAACAATTAATCAGTGGAACAATTCGCCTCCAGAAGTTATGGATGCTCCATCACTGGAGGTTTTTAAGATGACATGGGGCAGCCAGCTGTCTGAAATGGTAACAGATAACAGATAATCAGAGTTGGAAGGGACCTTATAGGTCATCTAGTCCAACCCCCACCCACCCAAGCAGGAGACCCTACACCATTTCTGACAAATGGCAGTCCAGTATAGTATATGATAGAGGGTTTCCTGCTCTAGCTATAAGTCAGACTAGAAGATCTCCAATGTCCCTTCCAACCAGCGGTTGGATTCAATTTTTTTCTATAGTTCTGTGGGCGTGGCTTGGTGGGCATAGCTTGGTGGGCGTGGCAGGGGAACGATACTGAAAAATCCCCATTCCCTCCCCACCCCACTAACCTGCTTCCCAGCTCCGTTCTCCTGTGCAGGGCAACCAAAGAAGACCCAGCCAATCAGCTGGGACTCAATGGGAGGCAGAGAAGAGATGGGGTTGGCGGGGCCAGTCCGAGGTGGGATTTGCTGGTTCTCCAAACTACTCAAAATGTCCGCTACCGGTTCTCCAGAATTGGTCAGAACTGGCTGAATAACCACCTCTGCTTCCAACGCTATTATTCCACGTTCTAAAATCCCACTCTCAACCAGAACTGCTCCCATTCAGCCTAGGGAGCCTTTATCCACGCAGAATACATTGAGAAACCAACATTCCCTGGAAAAAGTCATTCCATGCTTAGAGCTCCCAATTCATTCCCTCCAGGGTATTATTATTATTTTTTTCATACTGAAAATTGGCTGTCAAAGATTGAGGAGTTTTCCAAAGAGACAGACTTTCTTCTCCTCAGTTCTGAAACCCTGAAATCATCTGCCTTACTTTTGATAGTTCTTGTTCTGTTAGATTTGGATCCTTCCTACAATGAAATTCTAAAGCTATGATGACCTGCAGTTCTCCAAGACAGATACAGCAATACAGCATAGTAAAAGCATAGACCCTACCTTCAGATGATGCCGTTTCCTCTTCACAGCACAGATCAGTGAATGGGAAATGCGGTCCCCTTTCTAAAATCCAACCCTACCATTTATTTCAACACACCTATATAATCAAACTGCAGATTCCCTAACCCTTTCGGTAAGTTATCCAGAAGTCTGGACTGATCTACTTTCTGACCACTTCCATTTTCCATCACACAAAACCAGAGGCTTTCTTTCAAAAACAAATCATATGCTTAATTTGCTTATACATACATCTATCTGCAGTACCGAAATTTAGGAGGTGGTTCATATAGCCTTCTCTTCCTCTCTGGTATTTCTCAATAGCCGCCAAACTCCAAATCCTCCCAAGGACGAATGCATTGATACCCCCACCCACACAATGAATAATTTCCTTTCCCGTATCGTAGAAGGGGAAAGCTCGGGCTTTGAATCTTAGCAAACTGCAAATATTCCTTGTCAGCATCCTCATGACGCATAAGGCACATTAAATGCATGCCGCTTCTGACGGATCAGCATGTGGTTATGAGGACAGATGATGGTATGGTGATTATAAGGGAGTTGCCCAATTGCTCTGCTATCTATTCCTCACATTTCAACCCGCTAGGAAAGGAGAAGTAGTAAGATAGCAAAGGACAGGCTAGGTCAAAGGGAAAATCTGTAACTGAATTCCCAGTTTATTTATTTATTTTTTTAAACAAAAGCACATTTTTTTCCTTCTTGTTAGCCCACTGCATACTGGCAAGATAGAAAGACACCAAGCCAGTCAAGGAGATTTCATCCTTCCATTCCTAGTTTGACAATCCTGGGGGGAAAAAATGTGAAAGCTCCCCCAAAGCCCCAACATTTCCATTGTTAAGCAAGACAATTGTTACGTCAGGTTTTCCCCATTTTTTTACAACCTTTCTTAGCCTTTAGGGCACCATAAGAATATTTTGTTGTTTTTCTAGCTTAGATCACTCCGCTATTTTAAGACCTGGTTTTCACAGCTACCTCTTGACATTTCTAAGATATTTCTCACATGGAGTGACAAAGACCTTGAAATGAGGGAGGAAAACAACAGCCTGAACCTATTAAAGGTAATAATGGATAAGTATTTTGTTTAGATTTTCTACCTAGGCCTTTTCCTCTTCTGTTAAGGATTTCTTTTCTGATTGGTTTATTTTTTAAAAAGAACTACAGAACTGAATTCTGCTTTTCTAAAGGAGTTAATTCAGTGGACAAAGAGATTATAGTTACCTTTATATCTGGCCATCTTCTGCTATCTAAGGCAGCCTACGAGCCAAGTCTCTCTTCGTTTTATACCCATGCCTCCAATGAAATTGCACAGGAGGTTCTGTGGAGAGACACACCATGCCTATTGTTTGCCTACATTTCTTTAAACATTAATGCATGTGGGTAGGATTCCCACACTCCAGTAAGTTATCTGACTAATTCTTCCCTTCTCATTTAGTCATGCAATTTTGGAACTAACTCAAACAAAACAAGAATAAAACTAGAATTACGTGGAGGAGTTATTTACACTTCTTCTACTCAGCTATAGAGATCCTCAGACATCCAGGTCATGGTTGTCCCAAAGGTATTTTTCCAAAAGGCAACTGGACTTTTTTTCGTTTGCTTTTCCTTGAAGATGTTTTGCTTCCAATCCAAGAAGCTTCTTCAGTTCTGAGCAAAGAAGCTTCTTGGATGAGAAATGAAACATCTTCAAGGAAAAACAAAGAAAGTCTAGTTGCCTTTTGGAAAAAAAATAAAGCATCTTTGGGACCCTTTCTACTCACCTCTTAGAATATTTACTGTTACACTCTTGCTTACTTTTCAGTCCCCCCGCCTCCTCTGGGGAGGGCAGTTACTATCCATTTTTAGTTTTGAGAAACATTACTTGGAATTCTCTGGAAATAAAGATGACTCTCAAAGCTGCAAATAGTTTTATAGCATGTTGGGGATCTGGATTTCTTAGAAACTCTCCCTTGGAAAAAAAATTGGGCTGAACCTCCTGAATTCTCTTTCTGTCTTACCAGGGGTGAACTATAGGAAAAGGGGCTGAAAAATGAGAAAATTTGATATCAGTCCTAGTGTTGATAAAGCATTAACAATTCATGAGCTTAGGTTGTACAATAAGCTAACTATGATAAAATAAAGGGTTAAAAGGTTACGTAAGGTTAGAAACTGGCAAAGTACGCATGAACAAGATGTTCCAAATTATGAAGAGATAGTGAAGTCCTAAACATGTTTTTCTTGATAAAATTCTTGTACATTCTACTGGCAAAGTACATTTGTGGAAAAGCATATCTTGATCAGATCGCCAATGACCAGACTTTGATGAATAGTTATGGCACTGAGACATCTTAGAGGCATTGGATCATCCTAGACAAGGATGATCCAGCTAAGTCCAAAAATACTAGAGAAATCCTGGAAGCAGGATTT
This sequence comes from Pseudonaja textilis, assembly GCF_900518735.1. The sequence continues at coordinate 726,366 of NW_020769375.1, read as the reverse complement.
CTGATAAATGAGCCATCAACAGGCACATAGAGATGAACAACATCTACATACCATTCAAAAGAGATAACCAAAAAGAGCAAAAAGAAACAAAATAACCAAAATACTTCATCACCAGCAATTAACACCCAGATAATTACCATTGATTAACACCAAGATTAACACTTGACCAACAACCAAGCTGTAAAGAACATGCCAATCAAGAAACTACCAACTTAGGCAACAAACAAGCAGTAAACCACAGCCTAATCACCAAGATCATTCCCACCAACATCGATAGGGTAATCCACTTGTATGTAAACAGACAGCAATCCTACACCCTTCTAGCACTAATGATATTACCTAGTCAGGTAATGAAATATCTGCAAGAGAACAACCAAGCTCAGAGAGCACCAAGGTCTCCACAGACACTGGGGTAATCCAGTATTATTATTATTATTATTATTATTATTATTATTATTATTATTATTA
>NW_020769375.1:706533-717187 GCF_900518735.1 Pseudonaja textilis | reverse complement strand
TCTATTCTATTCTATTCTATTCTATTCTATTCTATTCTATTCTATTCCATTCCATTCCATTCCATTCCATTCCATTCTATTCTATTCTATTCTATTCTATTCTATTCTATTCTATTCTTTCATTACTCTACTCTACTCTAAATTCCTATTCTATTCTGTTCAATTCTATCCTAAATTCATATTCTATCCTGTCCTATTCTATTCTACTTCTGCTCTACTCTACTCTGCCTCTACTCCACTCCACTCTCCACAGTTTATATCTTCTTACTGAGTCTTTTGAAAGTTGGTCTTCTACCAGGAGTATCCACTTGACTATTTCCCCATTGCCCCAACAAATATACACTGAGTCGCTTTTTTCACTGAAGCCCCGTGAAGTGGTTTTATGCAAGATTTTAGCGGGTTTTTGAGAAACCCCAATGCTACTTTGCAAGGGCCATAATCAAATTCAGAGAGGAGAAGAAAAGCTTTGTTGAAACACAAGCTCCTGGCACTCAGGCATATACATAATACCTAAAGGACACTTATAGTAGTGGTGCGACTCTCTAATTGACATCTGTTTTGTAATGGTAGGTTGACCCAGCCAACAAACCTGTCTTGATATTCTGTCCAAGAAGCCAAAGAGATGTGTGAGACCCTTGAGAAAATTTGGACTTCATTCTCTTCACCTTCAGGTGATTAATGTTAAGGAACTTTTTTTTTTTTTTTTTTAATATAAATTACATAGAAAGCTTTGTTGAAAGATAGCCTGGGGTGGGGGAAAAGGGCAAATGTGTGAAGTGGAATTTAGAGGAAAATTGCATCCCTTTTCATAAATCTCAGCCAAAAGTCATAATGGACCAGGATTATGACTGAACCATACAAACAAACCCCTCAAGGTAAAACAGCATGAAGGCTTATTTTGTCTGCCCTGAATATTGTGTCAATCATTGGGTGACTCAACCACCTGCAGCTTCAAATTACTTGGAGTTTGTTTTCTGGTGATCTATTACAAGAACTCCATCTTCTGGTAGAGCACTAGAAAGCCAACTAGAATGAAATGCAAACTAAAATGGTTAAATGATCATCGGAACAAAGCAAAGATATCCCAGTAATCAGGATTAACGGTAGAGATGCTGGAAAGCTTAAGTAGATTTTTTTTTTCTGTGCTGTTTCTTTAGCCATCTCCACAAAATTGCCCAGGGAGTTAAACTGCATATTATTTCGTGGCTACAAGCTACCAGTTGCTATTCCAAAAGTTATTCCCTTGCAATACATACTTCAATAAATAAGTGCAAACCAAAATATGAAGCAATATCAAGATATAGGAACCTGCCGGTTTCCTCTTTTTCTATATTGCAGATTTCAACGCCTCTGATGTTGCATTGTTGATATACGTATGAACTCAGATATGTGAGTTCTTGTGTGTACTTTTGCTTCCAGATTTCTCCTTATCTGATTTCCTAAATATTTTTTTTAAGGAGAAGATGGAGATAGTTTTTCTGCTAAAGATCCTCAAGAGAACTAAGAGCACAATTTGTAATAAATTGTTTTGGATAGGATAAGATAGGATAGATGATAGATAGATAGATAGATAGATAGATAGAGAGAGAGAGAGAGAGAGAGAGAGAGAGAGAGAGAGAGAGAGAGAGAGAGAGAGAGAGAGAGAGAGAGAGGATAGACACTGAGAAAATACAAATTGAGAATCCAGTCCAAATTTAGGGATTAATCAGTTACAATCTCCTGTCAAAGATTGGTACAAGTTTCCCTACCAGAAGCTAAGATTACAAATTGTTTACTTGTAAATCTCTACAGGAGTGTATGGGAATACAGTGCTAGCATTAAGATAAATAGAAGGGAAGGAGAGAAGGACACAGGGAACAGGAAGAAAAAAGGAAAGAAGGGAGGGAGGGAGGGGGAAGGAGGGAAGATGGAAGGAAGGAGAGAAGATGGAAGATGGAAGGAAGATGGAAGGAAGGAAAGGAGGAAGGAAAGAAGGAAGGAAAGAAAGAAAAAGAAAGAAAGAAAGAAAGAAAGAAAGAAAGAAAGAAAGAAAGAAAGAAGAAACCTACTAGATGGCCACAAAGAAATACAGAAAGTTCCTGTCCTTTGTTATCATCTAGTGAATATCTCAATTTTTTCTACTAAGATCTGGTTGCTTTATTATGGTTGCCGATAATGCCATGGTGATGTCCCTAGAGCACATGGACTAATTCTAAAACATAATGCTTTTGATCCTGAGCTTGAAGCCTGAATAGGTTTATAAAGGTGCTGGTGCTCCCTTAATAAAGATTTTTTTTGCTGCTGTGAAACTTTCAGGTGAGTTCTGGGCGTGGTTGTCAGATAGTTTGCAGCCTGTGATCGTATTTTGTGCATTGTGATTTTTGTTGCACAATCTTTGTTTAATTATATTTATTCCAGGCTTTGTAGCTGAAAGGTGGAAGACAATGTTCTCTCTCTTTGACCTTCAAACCAAAGGTACACGCGTGGGAAGTGTTGAAAAGGATGGAAAAAGACAAAGTTTGCAAAAGAAGGAATAGAATGAAAAGAAGAATAAAATAAAAAATGAAAATGAGAAGAAGAATGATAGAATGCAACCACACTTGGAATATGGTTGTTGTTGTTTTTGACTAGCTGGTTGGTTTTGTGATCACCTAGCACTACAATCTGGGTTGCAGGCTTCATTTACTACTTTAATAACTGGCAATATATTTATTTAGATGCCTCAAAATGTCTCATGTAGGTTGCAATCATGGCAGGTTCAATAGCAGCACCAGCCAAGGGTGTCCGCTGGATGTATGTGTGTTGGGAGGCAGAGGAGATGGGGTTGGCGGAGCCAGTCAGAGGTGGGATTTGCCGATTCTCCGAACTACTCAAAATTTCCGCTACCGGTTCTCCAGAACTGATCAGAACCTCCTCTTTCTCCTGAGTCCCAGCTGATTGGCTGGGTACTTCTTTTGTTGCCCTGCACAGGAGAACGGAGCTGGAAAGCAGGCTAGTGGGGTGGGGAGGGATTGGGAATTTTGCAGTATCCCTCACCTGCCATGCCCACCAAGCCACGCCCACAGAACCAGTAGTAAAAAAATTTGAATTCCACTACTGAAGCAGATGCTGTTAGATGCTACCTCAGCCATGAAATTAATCTGATATCAACAGGCTGGCAAAAAAATGACAATCATTTTAGTGCTGGCTCTCATATCAGAGGGAATTGTTCAAGGAGAGAAGCGAAAGAAAACATTCACTTCTGAGTTTTGCAGAGGCACTAAAGGGCCGTGATCGGAAATTAAAAATGAACTCTTGATCTGCTCCAGGGTAGCCTTTATTTTGCCACATCTAAGGGGGAAAAAACCTCAAGAAATAATCATTTCAGACATTGGAGTATTTATTGGCGGAGTTCGCATAAGATACTTTACCCACTCCTTCAATACTTGACCATTGGATTTAGCAGCCATGATTATAGGATAGAATAGAATTCTTTATTGGCCAAGTGTGATTGGACACACGAGGAATTTGTCTTTGGTGCATATGCTCTCAGTGTACATAAAGAAAAAATAAAATACATTCATCAAGAATCACAAAATACAACACTTGGTGGTAGTCATAGGTTACTATAAGCAATAAAATCATAATAAGGAACAAAAACAACATAAATTGTAAAGATACAAGCAACATGGCTATAATTATAAATTGGAAGAGATAGGTAATAGGAAGGGCGAGAAGAAGAATAGTAATTGTCTTACTAAATAGTTTGACAGTGTTATAGGAATTAGTTGTTTAGCAGAGTGATCCCATTTGGGAAAAAACTGTCCTTGTGTCTAATCAAGTCAAGGACCACGTTTAAGGAAGTGGGCTCCTTGCTGACATCTTCCATCATCCCAGCCATCCCATAAATCCAAATGCACAGGAAGTATTTGCAAGACTTCCTTATCTCAATATCTCCTCTTCTCACCGATCTAGCATCCCACCCTGGGTGTTCCTTGGGGACTGCAGCCCATCTGTTGGAGAACAACCGTCCTGGTTGGCAGGCAGGGTCAAATGTGGAATTAGGTGTTCTGACCTAGGCTTTCCCCAACAGCCCAAAGCTGAGTCCTCGTCCCGATAAACCCCTTTTATTGGATTTACAATGAATTTCATCTCCAAGAAAGTCATGGCCAACAGTCTTTCATGATGGTTCCCAATGACAGACCTTTACCAGGCTTGGAGAGAGGCCAGGCTGATACCTTTCAGATGTCACAATATTTGGCAAGCATGCCAGAGTGAACTAATTGTTTCCTGCAAAGCCTCACTCCCCTTTCGCTCCTCTTTTATACTCTAAGGGACGAGCCGTTCACCATCCACCTGTGGCTTTACTCCCAAGTTGACCCTTGTTCCTCAGCTGTTCTCTTCATCTGGCAGCTCTGCCCATGTGCACACTGGGAACAGGCTCCAGCTGTTCTTCTGCCCCACTGAAGTCCAACTCTGAAGTCAGCTGATAACTGTCAGATGGCCCTGGCCCCATCTCTGCCTCCGATGCACAGCACTCATCAGAGCCTTTCCCCAGACTCCAGGACTGGCCCGTGTTCCTCCCCAACTTCCTCACTGTCCGAGTTTGCCACCAGCTTCGCTGGCCATTCTCGGCCATAACATTAAGTTAGATTTGCTACAAGAGGATTAGGCCTGACACTCCCACAGTGCCTTAGAGCCTTAACTGGTTGTTCCCATTCAGGAGAAAAGCTACCTGTGTCCTTTTTTCTTTTCTTTTTTCTGAGCAAGTACAGAGTTTATTTGTGCCCTCTGCTCCCACTATGCTTTCTCCAGCCCCTGTTCAGGTGGGCACTGATGGGAACCCACAAATGCTGAGGTGCATTCTAGTCAGACTCTGTTGGGCGACTGCAGGGTCTCCTTGGCTGGGATGGGTGGTGGTTCTTATGCCATGGTAGGATGTGGGGGTCTCCGCCGCTGCAGGGTTGGGGGTCTCACCAGAAGGGCTGCCACAGAGAGGAGGAAGGGGTCAAGCTATTTTCCAAAGCACCTGAAGGCCAGACAAGGAACAATGGGTGGAAACTGAACAAGGAGAGATTCAACCTGGAAATGAGGAGAAAACTTTCTGACAGAGAGAACAATCAACCCATGGAACAGAAGTTGCCTTCAGAAGTTGTGGGAGCGCCATCACTGGAGGCTTTCACAAAGAGACTGGGCTGCCCTCTGTCAGAAATGGTGAAGGTTTTCCTGCTTGGGCAGGGGGTTGGACTAGATGACCTACAAGGTCCCCTCCAACTCTGATTATCAGTTGTTATCTGTCTCTGTGGCCAGAGGGTCAGGGCCTCCTCAACCACAGAGGCCAGAGACCTCTTGGCCAGGGGATCCAGCCCAGAGGACCCACAGAAGCACAGCAACTACATGAGCCTCTCCAGCTCCTTCTCATTGGTGGCCCAGAGCTTCCCACACAGCTGGTCTTCTACCTGGTCAGGTCTAAAATGAGGGGGGGTCATTTTGCCCTTGCAGGAAAGGGGGGGGGGGCGATCCCCTCCCCAGATGCGCTTCTTTCCAGCTGGTACTCAACCCCTTCTTGGGATCTCTGGATCTACTGTGGATTTTCAAGTCCCTCCTTGGCTCCCTTGTTCTCTTCGCTTTGCTGGGGATTCCCTATCGCCTCTCAGGATCCTCTCGGGTTCAGTTTGATTCCTTCTCGGGATCCCTTTGTCCCTAAGTTTTTGAGATTTTACCTTCCAGTAGATTCCTTTGAGCTACCAGGGTCTTGACATCATTTCAGACTTTCTGCTTCGAGAGAAGTTTTCAAAAGTCACTTTCTCCCTAAGCTGTCTCCCTTAGGAAAAGATAGAGCTCTTGCAATATAGGAAGCTTGTACGAGGCAAGTTTATTAACAGATACATATTGAGGATCAAAGCAGGCGGAGACATAAGGCTTTCCCTTAAGTCTGCCTCTAGCGGCACAGTCATTATTCCATCACCAGCTTGCAAACACTTCTTTTCTACTAAATGAAAAAGACAGACTTTCGCCCCCTGCAGTAGTTATAGTCCATTAGTTGAATTTTTTTTTTCTACAGCATCCATCTAAGGGGAATGTGTTGTTTCTCCAGATCAGCTTCCTTTTTAGAGGCCACCAGCTCGATAAAGCCATCAAGCACATTCTTACAACATTCTTACAACAAGCAGACTTGATAGCAGCTTTGGGGCATGGTCAGTTTATATGTCTCAACCTAGCAAAGCACATCTGTAGGATGGGATGAGTCTCCCACAGGCTTCAGGGTCATCCTATCTCCTTCCCAAAGCGACCATTGAATTACAACTGCACACCAAGCCAAAGTCATCTAAACCAGGGGTCTCCAACCTTGGCAACTTTAAGACTTGGGGACTTCAACTCCCAGAAATCCAAAGCTGGCTGAGGAATTCTGGGAGTTGAGATCCACAAGTCTGAAAGTTGCCAAGGTTGGAGACCCCTGATCTAAACCACATTTGGGTTCATGTGTGTGAATTCAGTCCAGAGGTGGGTATTCAGCAGGTTCTGACCAGTTCTGGAGAACTGGTAGCGGAAATTTTGAGTCGTTTGGAGAACCGGCAAATCCCACCTGTGACTGGAGATTTTACAATAATCCTTCCCCTGCCACGCCCACCAGGCCACACCCACAGAACCAGTAGCAAAAAAAAATTGAATCCCACCACTGATTCAGTTGCAGGATCACAAGGTTTTCAGGACCGGGGCAACCCACCTTCCTTGAGATCCACTAAACAAAACAGGTTGGGGCAGAGGATGCACATGGCAGGGCAGAACCAGGTTTTTAGCAGTGTCTCTGGTTGTGATTTGCACCACCGACAGGGAAAGCATGGGGAGAAAACAATGCTTTCAAGCATCTGGTGTGAAAACTCCTACGTTGTTGTGTTGTGTTTGCTTAGAAAGAGCCCTCTCCCCTCCCTCAAGCTACAGAGTGAAAAGAGGAGGAGCTGCAGCCAGCTGCTCTGAGCCCAGCTCACTAGCTTTCTCGGCAGCATTGCTGGAAGCAGCTTAAAGCAGCCCTCTCTCTCTCTCTCTCTCTATCTCCAAGGGTTGATGAGACTCCGGGTGATGATCTTGGGCAACCACCAAAGAAAAGCAAGTCTTCAAGATGCCCAATCCACCACTGGAACTTTTGAAGGAAATGCTTTTTATTGATCAACCTGGAGAAGATCTTTGAAGTCAGACCAAGCATATAGAACCCACTAGATCTCCATCTGGGGGGAGAAGCCTTGATCAAGAACTTCCACAACTTATAGGCAAAACATACAGATCCATTATTTTCCTGGAAACCTCCCCCAAAGTGGGGCCATCCCCTCAAGAGATCCCCCCATGGAGGAGGTGGCAACCAATGTCCCCTTTTGCACCACTGATTTCAAGCAAGCCAACGCTTCGATTTGTTGGCCAAGCATGACAGGAGATGGACCAGTGAGAGTGATCATCCCCGTGCTGTTTGGACTGATCTTTCTACTGGGCATGGTGGGGAACACACTGGTGCTGGTGGTACTTGGCCGTCTCCCACCAGGTGGACGTCCCTCCCGCAGTGCCACCAACATCTTCATCCTCAACCTGAGCATTGCAGACTTCTCCTTCCTTCTCTTCTGTGTCCCCTTCCAGGCCACCATCTACTCCTTGCCCGAGTGGGTCTTTGGTGCCTTTTTGTGTAAGTGGGTGCACTATCTCGTCATGGCCACCATGCTCGTCAGCATCTTCACCTTGGTGGCCATGTCAGTGGACCGCTACATTGCTGTGGTCCATGCGAAGCGCTCCCTGTGCATCCGAAGCAAGCGCAATGCCACTCTTGGGGTGGCCGTCATCTGGTTCCTCTCTCTCCTCTTTGCCATCCCCGTGGCGGAGCACCAGGAACTTTTTAACGGGCACCAGCAGGCACCCAACAGCTCTTTCTGTTGGGAACTCTGGCATGGCAATCCAGGAGCCAAGCAAATGTACAAGGTGACCATCTTCGTGGTCGGTTATCTTCTACCTCTGGTGCTCATCACATGCTGCTATACCAAGGTGGGTACCAATGGGTTAAGAGGGGCTGGAGGTGGGAGGTAGGTATTTTTTTCAAGTTGGCACAGCCAGGGTTTCCTTTTAAGCCAGCCCTGCTCAATCCCAGAACTTCTTTGCTAGAGAAAGATACAGTGCATGATGGTCTAAGTCAGGGGTCTCCAATCTTGTCCACTTTAAGCCTGGAGGACTTTAACTCCCAGATTTCTGGGAGTTGAAGTCCTCCAAGCTTAAAGTGGACAAGGTTGGAGACCCCCGGTCTAAGTGGTACTTCTCCCAAGCATGTGTATAAAACAGTCTTTCACCATTCATTTATCCCTGTGAGTCCATACATGACTTGAACTAAGCGGAAAGCAAGGATAAGTTAAAATCTCTGTTCATTTGATACAGCAAGCCAAGCTTCAAATCTCTTTCAGGTGGGCTCATACCTGAAGCTCAACCAGATTGTTACTCATAACATTCAGGCTTGAATTTCAGCTGTTGTGGATTGTAAACTTATAGTTTAGTGTGTAACCCCAGCCAAAGCGGTTGTTCTGAATTTGTTTAAATCAGACTGGGGTATAAGATGATGTAGAAATCCAATTATTAACACGAGCCATTCATCCCTGCAGCCTTATGTTGTCAACACTGGTAGATAAAAGTCTAAGGGTTTCAAATCAGGTGAATCTGGGAATTTTGGTATAAAAGGTTTTCGACTGCTGAGCTACATACCCACCCCCTCCAATGAGTTTCTGCTAAAAACTAGACAAATTCAAAAAGTCTAAATTGACCTTGGCAGAACAGACAGGCAGCTTCTAAATCTAAATTCAACTTAGGGACCATCTTTCCTTTTCTAAATTTCTTGCCAGAAGCCAAATTTCACTGCAATGATTTCTTTTTACATCTATGCATATATATATTTATATCTACATTTATATCTATGCATATATATATTTATATCTACTAAAGTAACAGAGTAAGGCCAGAAAGAGCAAAAGAGAATCTTTCTTAGTTTTCAGATCCAGAATCGTGTTGTTCAAGAAACATTTTTTTTAACATTTAGAAACCCGGGGAAAGAAAATCTGAACATATCCACACTCAGACAGTAAGCAGATAATGGAGATGACGCTGTTTGATCCTCTGATTATCATTTGATGAAATGCAAACCCATCCTTCTCATTTTACTCTGTTTCCCTTTAATTGATTTTCTTCCTCTAGTGATCAATATTTTATTTGTGGAAATGGGTTGTTTTAGGATAATACAGATGTTTGCTTGTCCCAGTTCCAAATAGTTCTTGATAGACCCCCCCCCCTTTTTTAAAGTGAAACTTATTTCTTTGCAAATGGTAGCAAGCCATTTTCTAAGCAAGATAAGTAACCAGCCTCAGAGAGGAGTAATTTCCCTCTTGTTCTTCCCCAGACTAAGATACCATGAATGTCTATTGGTATGAATAACATAGGCAAAGGGGATAGTTCCTAATGTAAAAAAATTGTTAGTGCTAGAACAGGGGTCTCCGAACTTGACAACTTTAAGAATTGTGGACTTTGAGTCTCAGAATTTCTCAGGCAGATATTAAACATTTTGGGATTTGAAGTCTACAAGTCTTAAAGTTGTCAAGTTCGGAGACCCCTATACTAGAAGAAATTTTTTCCCCCAGGAGAAGAGATTAAATTTATTCCACTTCTCCTTACTCGTGATTCTCCATTCTTAACTGAGACAGCCCAACTTTTAGATTGCTTCTCAACCTCAAGGACCTTCAGACGGGTGGACTTCAACTCTCAGAATCCCCCAAGCCAGCATATAGGCATGGGGGATTCTGGGATTTTCAAGTTGTTGAGGTTGAGAAACGCTGCTCTATTACAATAGTTAGCATTCTTGGTCTCCCTACCATACCTGTTGCTTTGGGGTTTTGGGTTTTTCTTTTTGAGCTGGCCAATGTTGAAGAGCTGACATCAATCTTGAAAGGTTATTCAAATTAAACTAGCAGAATCAAGGTGGGATTATGATGAATTTCTTACTCACCCTTGCTTCGCCCTCTGGAGCGTGGAATTGTTTCTCCAACTGTCTCTTTAATGGTTCTTTCCTATAAAGGTCATCCTTCTAATTCCTTCTGCAGTGGATGGCTTGGCAGGGTGGTAGACTATATGGAGCATTGTCCTTTCCTCTTGATGAAAAGTGGAATGTAAATCTGATAAGCAATTTCCTCCAAGAGCACCTAATTAGCTTATAAATCAGTTTCACGATCATCAAACTGTAAAGCCCATTTCCAAAGTGTATTCAAACAGTCAGGTCTCTGAATATAACACAGCACACCTTTAATTAGGATAAAAGTCTTCTTTATGAGAGATCCTGTCCATTTTCTCCAGGAAGTGCCTGGTATCCCCTTGATCCAGGGTACCACTAGGTCTTCCTATCCATTTTAACCCTTTGGTTTATCTGGGTTATGGAGGCAGGAAGCTTGCAAAGTCATCAAACCAGTATTCTATTTATGGAACCTTCTGTTCATGAGCCAGTGGGAGGGAGGGGGGAGGAAGGAGGGAAGGAAGGAAGGAAGGAAGGAAGGAAGGAAGGAAGGAAGGAAGGAAGGAAGGAAGGAAGGAAGGAAGGAAAGGAAGGAAAGGAAGGAGATGAGAATGAGAATGAGAAGAAAGGAGGTGGAAGAAGGAAGGAAGGAGGTGTGGAAGGAAGGAAGGAAGA